>JAJOZX010014546.1:0-67775 GCA_023014485.1 Bathynomus jamesi | reverse complement strand
AATACACTGCTTGAAACTGCACTCGTTCCTGAATCCTCGGCTAACGAGAGTTTTGTACAACCTTTGAACATAATTTCCCAAAATGAAATAATTAAATTCTTCATAACCATAACACACACACACACACACACACACACATATATATATAGTGTACACTTTTATTTTTTAGATAAAGCAATGAACTTCATATAAATCCGAGTCTCGTGCCAAAAATGTGACAAACTAATACGTTTTTCCTATTTTCTCGACATTAATGTTTCAGTTTTTCCTTTATGAAACGCTTTATACGCAATTCGATTCTTTGTTGGTCATCCACGAACGTCAAAGATTCAAATCACTTTTTTTTTATCGAAAACCGTTCCATAAATTTCACCAATTTCTAAATGGAAATATTTTTTCAATAATTATTTCATACGAAAAAGGAGTTTCCCTGACGTCATATAGAATGAGCTAAAACATATACTATATATAATATATATATATATATATATATATATACAGGGTGATTCAAAAGTCAGGTTACATAGGGCTTTTTCTGTTTCTTGCAGGTAAATGAGTTATGAGATGTTATCGAAGGAGAAGCGCCGCATTGATGTGATATCCTAGCTGGCTGCACAAGTGCATTGCCGTTAACGGTGGCCATATCAAAACATGTGATGTGATATTCCCCTGTATCATTACATAATACAGTATATCCCTATGTAACCTGACTTTTGAATCATCCTGTATATATATATATATATATACACCTCAGTATGAAATTTTAGTTTTGTTTTGCCCGAATTATTCATTCTGACAAAGGTCACGCTTGTGCCCACATTAGACCTACAGTTTAACGTGAAAATCTTAACCTCAGACCACCAGTGAAGTCAAGAAATTATGGAGTCCTCGTCTGTCTCGATCTCACCACCTCCCGATCAGCAGTTCAGCGTCTCAACCACAGGCTACTCACGATAAGCATTTATCGGTAAATATTAATTTTCACGGAAACCAGTTCTTAAAACTTGTTACAAAGATCGTGATTGGCCGAAATTGGTCACGTGGGAAATAAATAGCCAGTCTAAAATGACCACCTAACCAAGTGTAATCTGGTCACGGTGAAACTTAATTGTGCGAAATATTAGAACATTTATCAACCAACCAATTTTTTTTGGGTGAAAAGATGAACAACTGGGTAAGCTGAGTGTCGCCTGCCCTCGTCATGAATCGAACCTGGGACAGGTGGATTCGTACCAAGCGATGCTAACAACTACAGCACCGAACAAGTTATTAGTATTATGTTTTATATATATATCCTTTCAACCTTTCAAATGGTCCGCGCGATGATTCTTCATTTCAGGAAGGTCAAGCTTGTCGCCCCTCCTCTCAAGTTGGCCTGGTGAAGTAGTGAATTGGTTTCTTGTACTCTCCACCTCACAGCCAGGCACGCCAGGCTCATCGGGGATTGTTCTGAGCCAGGCGCCTAGTTTTCTTTTGAAGATGTCCACCGCCACACCACTCGTGTTCCTTAGGTCTTTCGGCAGTTTTGGTCCTCTCACAACAAAACTATTTTCTTTCAGAATTAAGGATGTTCCCTGTCTCGCCTTTAACTTGGGAACACGACACAGTCTTCCTTTTCTACTTTCCATTGTTGTTTGAGGAGTTACAGGGTTCAGAGTAAGATTAGGGACTAGTTTTTCCATTGTTTTCCAAATGTAAATAATGGTGTATCTCTCTCTTCTCCTTTCCAGTGAATATAGGTTTAATTCGCGTAACGTTTCCCAGTAATTTAGTTCTTTGCACCCTTTGATCTTGGCTGTGAAGCTTCTATGAATCCCTTCTAGTTGTCTAATGTCTTCTTTTTTATATGGGGATGTTAGGACCGAGCATTATCCAATTTGGGTATGATCAGTGTTTCCAGTAGAGGAATCATTATATTCTTATCCCTTCGTTTAAAGGTTCTTAGTATCTGCCCAGTTATTCTCTTTGCTCTGTTTACTGCTATTTTATTTTGTGTTTGAAATTTCGCATCATCTGTCATTACAACCCCTAAATCTTTTGCTTTAGAATTTCTCTGAATTTCCTGTCCATTTGGGAGTATAACATTCCATGGATTTTAGGGCTTCTCTTTCTCCGCACCGTAACAGCTGCAATTTCTCAGTGTTAAACTTCATAGTGTTACCTTCCGTCCACTTGTAGATTCTGTTCATGTCTGTTTGTAGAGATCCTATATCTTCTGGGTTTCTTATTTTTCTACTGATCTTTGTGTCATCGGCAAAGGAGGTTACTGTGCTGTCTCTGGTAACGTCCTCACCTATGTCAGTTAGCATGATTATGAGGAGTAGTGGAGCTAATACTGTTCCTTGTGGTACTGAGCTGAGGACCTCTGATTCTGATGAAGATACTCCTTGTACTGTAACGACTTGCCGCCGCTCACTATGAAAATTATATATCCATTTCCCTACTTTTCCTGTTATTCCTATATATTTCAGTTTATGTATTATGATTCCATGGTCACACTTGTCGAACGCTTTGGCAAAGTATGTGTATATTATATAATTTTCATTACTTTCAAGTGCATCAATAATGTTGTTGTAGTGTTCCATTAGTTGTGATAGGCATGATCTGCCTGACCGAAATCCAAATTGGTTATCATTTAATTTTTTCTGAGTTTCCAAAAAGTCAGATTTTCTGTCTAACTATTCTTTCAAATATTTTAGTGAGATGGGATGTAAGCGACACTGGCCTATAATTTTTGGCCTTGGATCGATCTCCTCCTTTATATGATATATTGGGACTATGTTCGCGCTCTTCAGGATGCCCTGTATTTCTCCCGTGTCTAGTGATCGTCTCCATATCCAATATGGGGCTCAGCGATTGCATTCTTGCAGTTTTTGATCAGTGTGGTATTCCATTTATCTGGTCCTGCCGCTGAGTGTGCTTTTAGTTTCCCTATAGCTTGTGTAATATCATCTGTCGTAAAGTCGAAGTCCGTTATACTTTCCCCTTTAGTTCTTCAAAGAACGCGTTTCTATCGCATATCAGTTTGTCAGTTTTTGGGATACTGAAAGATGATTCGTACTGAGCTCTTAATATTTCAGATACTTCTGTTAGATCATCAGATAAAGTACTGTCTTCGTATTTCAAAGGTCCAATAATCGCATGGTTTTTCGACTTCCTTTTTGCAAAATTATAGGAATACTTTGAGTTAACCTTTATCGCTTCAATAGCGTCGTCGTCGTCTTTTTCTGTATGCTTCTCAATTAGTTCCTGTATGACGCAATCGATACTCTGCAGTTCATTATTTAATATTTTTCTGATGTTATTTTTGGGATAACTCTTTTTCTCTTTCGGAACAATGACCTCTTTTGTCTCTCGAACCTGCTTCTCTTTCCTCTTTGTTGTATTTTTGGGCCATGTCTTTCCACACTTTCCAGCGTCTTCTCTAAGGTCATTAGCATCTCTTCCGTTGTCTTGGCCTCGAAAATGGTTTTCCAATCTATTACTTCCATGCTGGATGCAACATCTTCCCAGTTTACAGCTTTAAAGTGAAAATTAAAAATTTCGAATTTGCTTCTTTCTGTTGTTCGTGTTCTTTCCTTTCCTGTTGCTTTTCCAGGGTGTTTATAAAGTCCCAATCTATTTCAGTGAAAACGTAGCAAAAAGGGTAAAATTCAATAGCAGTATAATAGAAGGCATACATTTAATGAATACTTAAGCATATGATTCTACACGAGCACCATCAGTATCTCTACAGAGTTCAAATCTGTCAGCAGCATTGCGGAATACATTTTGGAGCATGACAGAGGTTATTTTTGTAACTGCTGTTACGATACGAGCACGTAAATCTTGCAGATCTGTAACCCTCGTTTGATAGACGTTTGATTTGATAAAGCCCCATGCAAAGAAATCCAAGGGCGTTAGGTCAGGAGATCGAGCAGCCCAGGGCCTGTTGCCTCCACGCCCGATCCATCGATTTGGAAATCGTTCATTTCGGCACTCCCGAACAATGTCTGCGTAATGACAAGATGCCCCATCTTGTTGAAAGACGACGGTGTTTAAAATGCCATCCGAATGAAACTGGGACATTTACGAGCTCGTATCGTAACAGCAGTTACAAAAATAACCCCTGTCATGCTCCAAAATGTGTTCCGCAATGCTGCTGACAGATTCGAACTCCGTAGAGATACTGATGGTGCTCATGTAGAATCATATGCTTAAGTATTCATTGAATGTATGCCTTCTATTATATTGTTATTGAATTTTACCTTTTTGTAACGTTTTCACTGAAATAGATAAAGACTTTATAAGCACCCTCTACATATATTGGTTGTTATTCCAATAATGGTGTGATCCTCTATTATAGGTGGGGGATATTTCTACATTATCAATTATGTTGCTGTTGGTTGTGAATACCAAATCTAGGCAGTTGTTTTTTCTTGTGTTTTCTGTTATTTCTTGCGTTAACATAAATTCATCAGCTAATGCTAGTAACATTTTTACCTGCTCCTGGTCTTCCCGTGTGCCCCCCTTGTTCCGGTGTATACATATATTTTTTCCTGTCCTTTTATCTTTCATGAATGGAAAATTAAAATCACCACAGAGAAAAATATTTGGGGTTGGAGAGTGTAGATCTTTTACCCAGTTTCTTACCTCTGTAATGGAATCTGAAAATTTTGAGGTTGGCGTGTTTGGGGGTCTGTACATTACAATTAGTACCATATTTAATTTTTCAACTTTTGCTGCTACACATTCTACGTAGCTGTTTGAGGTACTTATCGTCATTTCTGCCATATGCCTTTCGCGTGTGTAAATAGCATATCCTCCTTTACGTGTCACTGTTCTGTCGGCTTGGAGGATGTTAATAGTTGTCAATTTGTATTTCTTTTATATATATATATATATATATATATATATATATATATATATATATATAATATATATATATATATATATATATATTTAGGGTATCCCAAAAGTCCTTCCCCATAATATACAAAATTATATTAGCCTTTGGGGCAGGACTTGTGGGACACCATATACAGTATATTTTATAAATATATACTGTGTGTGTGTGTGTGTGTGTGTTTGAAATTTGGGTAAACTTTTACCACATATATTTGGGAAAAGAAAACATACGAGACGTAAATCCTTAATTTTGGAGTCATGAAACAAGACTGGAAATCATTTAAAAAATCTCTTTTAATTAAAAGAAGAAAAATTCGTCGCATGAAAAGACTATCTCTCATATAAACGCGATTTTATCCTTAATGTCTCCTCATAACCTCGTGTAGTTCCATGTATAGATCTCTCTTCACACGAAGGTCAAACTGGTGGCCCCGCCTCAAAACCTGGCTCGGTGGAGGAGCGACTTGCCAGGCGTCTAGTCTTCTTTTGAAGAATTCTACGTTGACACCAGTATTGTTCCTGATCTACGGAATCTGGTTGAATAGTCTTGGCCCCCTGACAACCAAGTTGTTTTCTTTTAGAGTTGCGGGTGTTCTTTGTCTGGCCTTTAGTTTGGGAACACTACACATTCTGCCTTTCCTATTTTCCACTGTTGTTTGAATGGTTACTGGATTCAGGTACCAGTTTTTCAATCATTTTCCATATGTAAATTACGGTGTATTTCTCTCTTCTCCTTTTCAGTGAATATAAATTTAATTTATGTAGTCTTTCCCAGTAGTTGAGTTCTTTGCAGCTATTAAAATCTTAGCTGTGAAATTTCTTTGAATTTCTTATAGTTTATTAAGTTCTTCCTTATAACTAGACGTCAAGACTGAGCAGTATTCAAGTTTTGGTATGATCAGTGTTTTCAGTAGGGGAATTATTACTTTCTTGTCCCTTCTTTTAGGGGTTCTCAGTCCCACGACTCTTCTTGCTTTGGTTATCGCTTAGTTTGTGTCTCAAATTTTGCATCGTCAGTCATTATAACCCCTAAATATACTATAAATACATTATAACCCCTAAATTTTAATGAAAATTTTTGTTGTTTGTTGACGTTGTTGAAGAAAGAAAATACCTTCAACATAAGGAAAACCAATTACTTTAAATATTGGTATTCACTTTATAAAATTAAAATTAAATTATGTTATCATTTTACTGATTAATAAAGCTTTTTAACATCATTTTAGCCACAGTATATGAGTAACAAATTCTGGTGCTGTATACTGTGGAGTGAGCAAAGGAAAAGCATCTAAACAAATTTGAAATATACAAATATGAAAATTGAAAATTTTCACATTTAGAGTAGGAAAATTTATGAAGGGAATTGATTTTTTTAAAATATAGGCAAAGAATCGGCATCAGTATCGGTATAGTCAGTTTTTCATGGAATCGGCATCTGCATCGGTTTCCGCAAAATTTTGGAATCGGTACATCACTAAAAGAAGGTATTTCTATGAGGTACCACTTTGTCACTTTTTGGGGTACTGAAAACTAATTCGTACTGGGCTCTAAATGTTTCAGATATTTCATTTAAATCGTCGGTTAGTTCATTATTTCCTTTCTTTAACGGCCCTAAAGTGGCGCGCGTTCTTGTTTTCCTTTTTTGCATAGCTACAGATGTATTTTGGGGTTTCCTTCATTACTTTTACTATATTTTCCTCTTCCCCTTTGGCTGTGCTTTCGGAACATATTTTTCTAAAATTTCCAGCGTCTTTTCTTCCGAGGTTGTTAGCATTTCAGCAGTTGTTTTATCCTCTAAAACTGTTTACCCACTCTATTTGGGTCATGTGAGATCTGATTTCTTCCCAATTTATAGTCTTCGAGTTTAGGTTAAAAATCTTGTTTCTTTCTTCAGTATGAGTATTTTCTTTTAAGCTGTCACTATATTAGTTGATTGATATCTCGATTATGCTGTGGTCTAAGATAATAGTGGGGTTAGTTTTATATCATCATTCAAAGTGATGTTGTTCATGAATATCAGACCCAGGCAGTTATTTTTTCTGGTGTTATCTATCATCTCTTGTGTTAACATAAATTCGTTTATTAGAGCCATTAATATTTTTGCTTGTTTCTGGTTTTCCCCTGCGCCCCCACTCCCTTGTTTTGGTGTACCATATATATATATATACTGTATATTTTTTTTTCCCCACCTTTTTTGTATTTTATAAAAAGGAAGTTAAAATCTCCGCAGAATATTATACTGGTCGCCTAGTGAATGACATTTTAAGGTACTGGGCGACAAGGATTTTTCAACTCTTGTTACCAAAAGGACTAATTTTGTGCCCTTACACCCAAAGTTGCGCCCCTATAAAATTTATAAATAATATTGGCACCCCTTCAATTATAATTAATATATATATATATATAAATACACTAGGATGTTCCTTGTCTAGCCTTTAATTTGGGAACACGACACACGTGTATATATAATAATAATAATGTCGGCCTATAAAATATATATATATATATATATATTAGTCGATACGTACGAAAACTGAATAGGGTTGGAAATATGAAATCCAATAAAAAGCCTTACCAGCAACACAAGCAATGATCCAATGATATTGAAATGAAATGTATTTGCAGTAATGAAGATAATGAAAAGTTCGTAAACCCAAATTACGGACACATATTAACGGGAACTCTAGAAAGTTAAAAATGGATCACTTAGGGAAGATTTAAAAAAAAGGGATTTGAATTTAGAATTAGTTAAATATGACACCATATAACACCAAACTAAAATATGACGTTATTAGCGAGATAAATAATTCCATAAATATTCCAACAACGAAAGAAAACAAAAGCGTAGATGAATAAGACGCTCATAAAAACGGGATCAAAACCAAAATAAACGCAAAATGGAACGCCCTTGAAAGACACAACGAGCAATTACGATATTAATAACTCAAAACAATTATAAAACCTTATAAAAAGAAATCAAAGTTACAGACTACGTTTGTTGTTTGTCCAACAAAACAGTTAACAATTATGTCGTTATATATCAAAAAACAATATGTTGAACTAATCAGGAATTAACTAAGTTACGATAAAGATTATGAGAGATGAAACATAAAATATACAATGAAAATGGGAGTAATCTTATTACTACGCCCAATAATGACCTAAAAGAGATTTCATACGCAATTGAGGGAAGAAAATACGAACCATGTATACCCAAAACTACATAAAGATCCTATTAAATTTCAATTCATACTAAGTTCAAAAACAGTCCACTATAAAACCGGTCTCACGAGACTAACGTGTGTGGGGGGGGGGGGGGGGGGGGGGTTACAGTTAAGTAATGTTTCTTAAAATAGCGTAACAAATAGAAAACAGAACTGGAGTTAATTGTTGTTACTCGTCTGTCAACAATTTTATCCAATATCAAGATTGAATAAAAACAAAGAAACAGACTCCATTTATGCTTTTCATTTCTGAACTCGATGCGCGCCTATCTATCATTCGAAGATGTATTTTATACATTAAAAACCTTATTAAAAATGTAAGTAAACATTGGTGCTATAAATACGTAGTAATCAATAGGACGGGAAAAAAGGCATACTGGAATGATATACATAAAAACAAATATTATAAGTTTAGTATAGACAAACTTATAGAAGGTATAGGATACCTTTTGAACAACACCTATGTTACATCCCGTTTGTGTAATTGCCCAATTCATGAAATGGGCAATATAACTGCCTATTTCATGAAATGGGCAACTTCCTGCCCATTACATGAAATGGGTATTTATATTGCCCAGTTCGTGAAATGGGCATCTGGATGAAGGAAAATTAAAATTTCGACAGAATTATTTATTAAAAAAGTAAAACCTTAAAAAGAGATAAGGCAAGTGATAATGATTAGTCTACATTCTTACAGGATTTGTGACTGTGACAGGCGTTGTTGCAACGAAGATTATTTTTCAAACATAAACATCGTTTAGTTAGACAATTACTCCTACAATGGCACCTCCTGAACCCTTGTCCTCCACAAACACTTTGTAGTTTAACGATTTCGCGAATGCTTAGTTTGTTTGAGGGAATATCGCTAGATTTAAGACCAGTATAGTGAACAGATTCAAACTGATTCCTTGAAAGTTTACCATTTATTACTCCGACTTTTGTTCCTACTATGTAGCCACCGTCGTCCTTAGCGAGAATTATACCTATTATATTACGAGGATCACCTTTACTACGATCAAATTGAGATATTGTAACTACTACATTATAACCAACGTCAACCGCTGGCAACGTTTTTTACTTTGCGTCAACATTTTTTCTGCTTGTAGCACTATGTCCTCATGAGCTTTTTGCCGTGCGAGTACAGCAGGGTGTACACTGTACAGCAGCATCGTCTTGTGATACGTCCTTAGGTGATACTTGCAGCACGGCTGTTTCATGCGCAGGCGAGTGGTCTGGCTGGTAGCGGTGGTAGTGCGGGTGTTTCAGCAACATTGTCTTGTAATACTTGCTGCACGGCTGGTTCATGCGCAGGCGAGTGGTCTGGCTCCAGTGGTGATGGTACAGGTGTTTGAGCAGCATTTTCTTGTGCTGGCAATGTTTAGGCGTTGCAAATGGACAACTTACTGCCCGTTACATGAAATGGGCATTTATATTGCCCAGTTCGTGAAATGGGCGGAATTTTGCTTGCCCATTTTGTACAATTGTATAAGATTTTAAAGGTCATACACGTGTTTACCCATTTCACGAACTGGGCAATATAAATGCCCATTTCATGTAATGGTCAGTAAGTTGCCCAGTTCATGAATTGGGCAATTACACAAACGGGGCGTAACTAGGGTTGCCCTCTCGGGAAATCCCGACAAAATCGCGAGCGGTTATTCCCGGGATTTCATAACATTTCCCGGGAATTCCCGTACTATTTTTTTTATTGCCAATGTCATTAAAAAGGTAAGAAAAACTGTCAAATTTTTTAGGAAATCGCCAACAAAAAATGAAATATTGCAAAAATATATTCGAGAAGAACACGGCCATGAATTACAGTGAATACTTGATATTCAGACAAGATGGAATAGTTTGGTTGAAATGCTAGAGAGATTTACGTCTCTCAAGAGATGTATTGCAAAAGCGATGATATAAAGGAACAACTTGATTTTTCAGAAAAAGAATTTAGTGCTATAAATGATGTCGTATCATCATTGAAACCACTTCAAATTGCAGTTGAAAAATTAGGCCGAAGAGATGCTACATTGCTATCTGCAGAAGGCATATTTGCTTTCATTGTAGAAGAATTATCTTCAAGACAACTCATTTTCTCTTACCCTCAAAGATTCTGTCGTAAAAAGAATTGAACAGCGAAGAAATAAAAATCTAATTGGTTTACTGAAATATCTGAATAGCCCTTTAAATTGGGAAGTTGCTGATCCTTATCTAACTTTGCCATCAAAAAGTTCTCTCCAGAATACTGCAAAGAAATTATTTGAAAGAATGTTCATTCCTTCTTCAGATGAATCTCCATTTCGAATTAGATCTAAATCAAACGAAAACACCATCATCTACATGCAATGAACCAACAGAATCACATTCTCTTTTGGAAAGAATGAATGCAGCTATAAACAAGGCTGCAGGAAGTAACTCACAAATTACTCACTATTACAATGTGAAAAACATCACAAAAGAACAACATTTTTTAAATTACTGGGGATCGAACAGAAAATCTAAATAAACTTTTCTTTGCTTTAAAAACTATTCCCCCTACTTCAGTAGAAGCAGAAATAGCCTTTTCTGCTCTAGGACTCTTTGTTACCAAACTGAGATCGAGATTAAATGACGAAACCATCGACAACATTTGTTTCTTGAGGCAATATTATAAGTAGTTCTCTATTTTCTTTGTGAATTAAGTAAAAAAGTAATTTTTGTTAAATAAGAGATTAAAATTGTTTTTTTATGATTAAAAAGATTTTTTATAAGTAAAAGAGTTAATTTTAGTTTTTTGTTTTCTAGTAAAAGGAGCTATCTACATAATTTTTTTTTATCCTTAACTCTAGCTCAAATATTAATTCTTAGCAAAGTAAAATAATACAATTAACAGTCAAATTTAATATTGGACTGAGACAATTTTCAATGCTTTCCCGGGAATTTCCCGGGATCCGTCGATTACGCTCCCGCTTTCCCGGGATTGGAGAGAGAGCCGGGAAATCGGGCAACCCTAGGCGTAACACACCTACATTTCACTAAATAATATTAACTTCGAGAGAAAGGAATTGCAATAGGGCCAAACAGCAGTCCTGATATAGAGGAGTTATATCTGTCATACAAAAATTTCCCTTTTATGGAAAAGTGGATTGAAGAATCACGGCAATAACCGAATATTTAACAGCAGTGGACGATATATAGACGATATCTTTACGACAAATATACCTAACTTCGAAGAATTTGCGAGACAAATTTACCAACCACAATTAAAACTAGAAGAGGAAATGACTAGAGAGAAAGAAAATTTTCTAGACTCACGTATACGAATTACAAATGAAAAACTAGTTACACGCAGTGGTTATAATAAAACTGACAATTACCAATTTCACGTAATAACATACCTTTTAATGGTAGTTTAATTACAAATAATTTAACATACCAGGTTTTTTACTGACAAGTAGTCAAATATGCGAGGATACGCTGTAAATATGAACGAATTAAACAAAGGATAAAATGCATAATGGACATTCTATGCAATACACAATTCTATAAAAATAAACTCATTTACAAATTAAAAAAGTTAACGTTAATAATTCATTAATAATTTAGATATATGTCATACATGCATCGTACGAATGTATATACTGTACAGTGTGTGTGTGTGTGTGTGTGTGTGTGTGTAGAGAGAGTATATAAAAAGATACATACAAAATAAATATGGGAACCCTCTTGAGTATAAATATGAAATGAAACAAATAAAAATAAATTGAAATAATACAACAATACAAAGTTTAGGAAATAGAAATCCTTAGTCCATATACAACAAAAGAAAATAATTAAGAACTGCGAAATCAGGGTGCAGTTAAAAATAGATAGGCGAACAATTAATTATATACGACTACATAGGAGGAGACTGGAGACGCCAATCGACCAGGGAAGTACTCCGGGGGGAACGTTAGGCAGGAGACAGGGACTGCTGGAACTCCCGTCACTGTTCTCTTTAGCTGATCTTTTTCCGTGCCTCATCTACCCTGTGAACAGTCCAGCATGCTCTCAAACACGCTTCTCTCTCTATTCTTTACTACACATACATGCATTTTACACACTACACAATCCTTCCAAAACTTATTAAAAAGAAAAATAATGACATTGTGAGCCTCAAAGACCTTGATTTTGGTTCTTCCTTTCTTATATAGGAGGCCATTTTTGCGGACACTCTCGCCTTTGTCCTTCCTTACTCGCTAGAAAAAAACTGTAAAATGTATATTAAAATACAGTTTTGATATATAAGATATGGAAATTTGAGCGTGGAGGGAAATAGAAGCGTAGAAGATCACGAAATATAAAAGTAATTAATTGATAAATAATAAAATGATAAAGTAATTAGTAATAATTAGTAAAATTACGAGAGTCGAAAGAAAATAAAAATCAGTTAAAATCGAACGTGTGAGAACAACCAACAACGTTATTCTGTCTGCACTTCATAATAAAAAAGAACAACTATATTAATAAGGGTAATAATAATAATATTATTAATAATAATGATGATGTTACTAGTAATAATTATGATGGTAACAGTAATAACACGAGTAGTATTGGGGGTAAAACCTCAATGATACTCGCAAAAATAAGGACGGGAAAACTAAACTGGATTATAAAGATGTACAATGGAGAAATAATGAAATTGTAACTACAAAATAAGGAGAACGGTAAGGCATTAAAAGTTCCTCAGAATTTTAGTTTTTTGTTTTGTTTTTTTTGGCTTTTTGGGGGGTGGGGGAGCGTATTCTATTTACGACGTAGTCTTCTTGAAATTCTATTCCGTTTGAGTTTACAATTAGTGTTTTTTCGTGTTCAATTTACAGATATTTATATATATATATATATATATATATATGCACTAAAATCACAAAATAACACGTGACCTTATTAATAAGCAAACAACCACAAGGAAAAAGACACAAAGTCCGAGCGCTTTCGTGATATATTCACATTATCCTTGATAATGTGAATATCACGAAAGCGCTCGGACTTTGTGTTTCCTTTTCCTTGTGGTTTTTTATATATATATATATATATATATATATATATATATATATATAATTGCAAACTAAATACAGGCCTATATACAGACGGTTTACGATTGCGGATACTTGTGGTTTTTAGTCCAGTTTGCGTGGAACAAGCCTGAGGTAGTACGAGTATGCCTGTGATTGATACGGGTGAATTTGTGCTGCCTTAGGATGGAAACACAAACTGCCTCAGGGAGGAAACAAATTTGCGGTGCATCTTGCTCCTGAAGAATCATGTACCAGAACTGATAATAACTAGAATTGTCTGCAATACAAACTAACAAAAACTGCAAATAAATTTAATACAAATATGGATGTTCTTTTGAATAGATTAACACAGGGCAGTGTTGCCTCGTCAGTAGTTTGACTCTCTATTTGCTTGGCAATGTTACTACGAGCTGCTCGTACCTGAAATGGGCGTATGGGCGGAATGATGCTGTATGTGAAAAGATGTTTAACTCTTTATACTTCTTACTTCCACCTAAACTATGAATGCATTGATTAAAATATATATATATATATATATATAACGTAAAGAACGACGCTTGTATAGGAGAATATTCCGCGCAAGATGAGAAAACGAAACAAATGAAAAAATGAGGTAACCACCCGGGAATCGAACCCGGGATCTTCCGATTGCCGGTCAGATATGATACGGCATTTGATTGAGTGAGGCCCGTGGTGTAATGGTTATCATATCTGACCGGCAATCGGAAGATCCCGGGTTCGATTCCCGGGTGGTTACCTCATTTTTTCATTTTCGTTCTCTCCTTCTCATCTTGCGCGGAATATTCTCCTATACAAGCGTCGTTCTTTACGTTAATTATACTGCGTGTTCGCAGTTTAAATGTATAATTGTATATATATAGTCAAAGCTGCGTATAAAAATCACTATGAAAATAAGCCGCTTTTAAATATAATTTTTATTATTTCCGAGTTCGGGTTACAGATTATAAGAATAATCTGGATATGAGAATAACCATGACAATCCCCAAACGTCAACGCCGTATATAAGGATCACGTCGGACAGTCGCAAAAGGATCCTTATCTGCTGCTGATCCACATACCCGACAATTATCTAAATCCCAAAATATTATATTACGTACTGTATAAACAATTGAGAAGTATATGTCAACGATCTTTTAAAATGTTTAAGTTTATTAAAATTTTATGTAATTTTAGATTATTTAACATTAAATATTATTAAAAATAATTATTAATTGGAACACTTTATACATTCGCCACGACGTCGTTGATCTGCAAGAGCTACTCTGACTTCTTGACCGTATATGGACAACTATTACAAATTTGGGAGCTATTGAAGAATAGGGACCCCAGCCTTCTTTAGTTAGGCTTATAAGGCTAACTAACGAAAATATCACGACCTAACCTAACCAATCGTTAGGTTAACTGTACGCCCTTGACGATTGGTTAGGTTAGTTCATGATATTTTCGTTAGTTAGCCTTATAAAGCTAACTAAAGTAGGCTGGGGTCCCTATTCTTCAATAGCTCCCAAATTTGTAATTTTTCATATACACGCATTTATAACTTAACCCTACACAAAATTCTGTCAATATACGATTAATGATTAACAATACTGTAGTGAGGATACCCAACTCCTCTTTTAACCCAAGGGACATATTTGTCCCAAGGAAATAATAATATAAATTGTATAATGATGCAACGTTTCTACAAATACATCTACATGTTTATACACGTATCGTTTAGTTGTCGGAAAATTAACCCCAAAATGGGTCTTTAAGTGACTATAGTTACTAATATCTAATTGTAAAACACAATAAAACTTAAACTTTTAAGTTCAAAGAAACGTATACTGGTCGTCAAATGGTTAAAGTTAGAAAAACACCACCTTTATCGTATTAAAAGCTACATCAAGGTTAAAAAAAAGTTATAAAATGATGTGGAACATTAATATATGAAGATAAATATGAAAGGAGAAGTAATTACTAATTAATAAAGAATTTGATAATCAAAAAGGTAATTACGGAAGGAAGGAAGGTTAGGTAAAAATAATCGTGCGAACAAACAAGAAAATTTCTTTCGTAATTGTAAATGATCAACACCAGGTAGAAAAATTATCCATATATCCGGATTTTACCAATCCAGATATAACCGGTAAAAATATAATGAATAAGGTAGCATATGAATTGAGGAAATGAAGAGAGATTTATATAATTGGCTGATGTTTATATCCGTGATCCTTATAAAGATATTTCGGAGCTATTGAAGAATAGGGACCCCAGCCTTCGTTAGTTAGCTTTATAAGGCTAACTAACAAAAATATCATGACCTAACTTAACCAATCGTCAGGGGCGTACAGTTAACCTAACGATTGGTTAGGTTAGGTCGTGATATTTTCGTTAGTTAGCCTTATAAGCCTAACTAAAGAAGGCTGGGGTCCCTATTCTTCAATAGTTCCGATATTTCAATATATATATATATATGATGATGATGATGAAAAGAAGGACCAACACACCAGCAAACATTTTCGTTTATTTTTTGTACTTCAAACGTTTCGATAAATCATTTGTCATCATCAGTAAATTATAAATCTTAAAACCTTAAAACAAAAATAAGAATAAATAATTAAAATGATACAACAGAAAATTAAAATCATTAAAATTAAATTAAATTAAAATTACCTCAACTGGTAAATACACAATGATTACGTCAACCTCCATACTCGGCAGATACTGAGAAAAAAAATTTATGGTCAGTTACATTGGAAGGTATAAAAGTAGGTTGGTTGGTTAGTTAGAAAAGCTGTAATTTGTAAGATAAACTATTGTTGTTAATGGAAGGTTTGTTTATATATCATAGATGTACAAAGATTCTAAAATTAGGAGTTTTAAGGTTATTGATTCTTGTTAGAATTTCGAACTGAGTTTTGTGAAGGGGTTGGTTGTTTACTGTGGTTTCTAATTGCGGATTGTGGTGGGTTACTGTGAGAAATTATGAGTAAATTTTACAATTGTCACTTGATAACCTCTTTAGAATCTTTATTCCTGAATGTAAAATACAGAGCTTAGGAATTAGGCATTACACAATATTGAATATATGCAAAAATTGCATAGGGTCTCAGTTCCGGTCTCGAGACCTCTTTTCTGGTCTCGACTACATCACTGATATATATATTATAAAAAAGGAAAAGGAAAAAAAGAGGGGAAAAAATTAGACTAACACAAATTTAGATGTAGCTCGTAGTGTAAACTAACCCACCTTTTGTTATACTCTTCTCATCCTCTCTTTACTTGCATGTCTGTAGTTTGCATGATATGACAGTGTTGCTTGAGTTAAGACTGTGTTTGCATGGTTTGTACTCGTTCTCATTTTACTTCTTTCATCTTTCACCCCTCTCCTATTCTCTTCGACTATTTTTCCGACTTGTCGGCAATGGCCGGCGGATGATGATGGTAAGTCTTTCTCTCTCTTTTTCTGAATAAATGTTAACCCACGAATGATAGGTTTTGTCACTTACTTAACCCCTTATTCTCTTCTTTTAACTCCCTATGCTCTGCTTTTAACCCCTACTCTCTTATTTCTCTCGGGCTAACCTTAGAGTGGATCTTAGGGTCTTTGTTAGCCTTAGTTTTCTGCAGATCTGTGTGTATATATATATATATATATATATATATATATATATACACCAAACACAAGGTAAATTAGTTAAAAGGCCAGTGGCTTCGTAATTGAAATTTGATGTTTACAAAGCCCCATAAAACTCATTATCTTTACACACACGCAACTCCCCATATATATATATATATTATATACCTCCTCGTTAACCTCGTTGATGTTTCGTGTGTTGGTTTCTCTTCACACGAAGGTCAAGCTGGTGGCCCCGCCTTTAGGCCTGGCTTGGTGGAGGAGTGAGTTCCTTTCTTGCGCTCTCCACCGTACATAGCCAGGTACATCCGGCTCATCTGGTACCGTCCTGAGCCAGGCATCTAGTCTTCTCTTGAAGACTTCAACTTTGACCCCTGTAACTTTTCTGAGGTCCTTTGGAAGCTGGTTTAAAAGTCTTGGCCCCATGACAACCAAGCTATTTTCCTTAAGTGTTGAAGAGTCCCTTGTCGGGCCTTTAATTTGGGAACACTATACATTCTGCCTTTCCTATTTTCCAGCGTTGTTTGAATGGTAATTGGGTTTAGTTTTAGGTTTGTACCAGTTTTTCGATCATTTTCCATAAGTAGATTATGGTGTACCTCTCTCTTTTCTTTCCAAGGAGTACAGGTTTAGTTTACAGAGTCATTCCCAGTAGTTGAGCTCTTTGCAGCCATCTTTAATTAATCTAATTACATTATTATATGGCCTACTCTCAATTGGCCAATATATATACACACACAGTATATATATCTTCTGAATTCTCTAACTACACGCGTCCTCCTTTAAGGAGAGCACGCAGTACCAGATTTTCGATGCATTCGCATTACTTTTCCGTCCAAACTCTCCAACGCAAGGATTAATTGGTATTCTGAGTCTTTAATCTACTCAATCGGTCAAATCTTCCTCAATCCATCTTTCCCCCTGTCTATGACCTTCAATCTTTCAAACGAAGAGCGTCCAGGCATCTCGAAAACCCTAGATATTAATTTTGCCTCTCTTCTTTCTCTATGTGGGGGGTGGAGGGATGCGTTTTTGCCGGCGTTCGCCCTTGGCCCTCACTTCCTCCATGAAAGTATATTGAAGGCCCCCATATATATATATATATATATATATATATATATATATATATATGTGGGGGCTGTGGAATGACACCCAAAGCCAATTTAATAAAATTTAAAATTTCTTGTCTTCAGACTTTTTGAAGTACTGTGTGTATATATATATATGGAAATATATTCGACAAGTCTGAAGACAAAAATGTTAAAATTTTACTTAAATTGGCTTTCGGTGTCATTCCACTGCCGAAATATTGATAAAGCGCTTTTACCTTTTTACCTTTTTTAAGCCTAACATTTAGTTATATTAACATTTTCTCTCTCTCTCTCTCTCTCTCTCTGTATATATATATATATCCAGTTCAGGGAAGTCACACTAATTTCTATACCTGTAGCATACCTTCATTTATTTCTATACTATTATACCTGTACTCATTAGTATATCAGTAGGCCATCTCTGAATTAGATATACTGATAGGAGGATTTCTGAAAGCTAAAACTAAGCTTTCTTAACATATCCGGACAGTTAAACTTTTTTTAACAGTAAGAAAGAATATAGTTTATAGAAATTATTTTCCATTTTTCTGTCTACGGAACTATAAAGAGATAGATAGATATATAGACAGATGGGTTCTTCAAAATTTTAAAGTTTTAATTCAATTACTTTTTACCTGTCTGATATAGAACAAAATAATAAAAGGTATTATACCGCTTATCTGTCAAAGTTTTTTTGTGTACTTTATACTAACACTTGATTGATGGATGATATAACGTTCCATAGGCATATATGGGATAGACCTACTATTGAAAGCTGAGTGTTACAAACCCACAAACCTTTCCGACACGCTAGCTTCTACCAACTGTCCGAGAAAAAGTACATGTATTGATATAGTGACGTCATCCCAAATTCTGTTTCAAAACTTCTTAACAGTTGTTCCAATTCAACTAAATTAAGTAAAGTTTAGACGTTAATACTGAATAATATTTCAGTTTTGGTATGATCAGTGTTTTCAGTAAGGAAAACATTACATTCTTGTTCTTTCTTTCAAAGGTTCTCTGTATGTCGAGAATGACGTCACTGTTTCGACACATTTACTTTTTCTCGGGCAGTTAATAGAAACTAGCGTGTCGGGAAGTTTGTGGATTTGTTACTGTCTGGAAGTTGCGACAAAAACAACCTACCGTGCAGCTGTTTAAATAAGACAGCGTCCAGTCTAACCATATATATCTGTGCAACGTTAGACTTTGTTTTGCAAGGATTGAAGCACATTTTCGATATGGTGCTCTGTGATTAGGTGGACTGTTGTTTTGATTCACGACCTTTAGTTGTGCCAAATATCGAAGCTTTGTGGTGAAAACGATACGCTTGACATTGTTCCTTAAAAAGAGGTATAAAGAAGTTAGGTGGAATCAGCATGGTAACCAAGGTTTCCTCTTCTCCCAATCCATTTTCATGGTAGAGTTTCCACAGAATGGATCTTTCCTGTAATGGGTTCTGAGTGGTTCTTACTTTGGACGTTTTCCAGTTTATGTACCGTTTTCTACAGTACATTACATACAGCATAGTAAACATCCTGTGCCCAAGTGACGAAAGTTATAATGTGGGTTAGGTTAGGTTAGGTTAGGTTATCAAGAACTCATTTTTGATCACTCATTTTTTATCTGAAAAGAAGCAAAAATAAATTATATGAAAAACGGTACACAAACTGGAAAAGGCCCCTTACTTTTGTAACCAACTGAAATTCGGCTAATTTTCTTTAGATGCAGATATCTTGGTCGATAGTTTTGCCTTATCTATACGAACGGCTCCAACGGATAGTCCGGCCTAGTCTATAACAACCTTAAACCCTTTAACAACGGAATTTTCTGTAGGGTTAAGTTATGATTGCGTGTATTTGAAACGTTGCGAATTTGCACCATTTGTCCAAACGAGGTTAAAGAACGTTGAAGGAAGGCCAAACCCTACATATATGTGATCAGTCCCTAAAATGAAAATTTTAAGTCAGAGAAAGTTTGACACTGACAATTTAGATTTTAATGTAGATTCACAAAGTTTGACCAATTCGCTTTGGATATAAAGCTTTAAATCTTGATGGCCGCATTCTTTCGTAAATTTGTGTGTTTCTGACTCTCAGAAAAAAATGTATGAAATTTTATAAAAGAATGAACTTACTGGGAAGAGATGGGCTTTAGTTAAATTATATGATGCCGTTTAATATTTTCATCTATAGGTATAAAGGTATAAAGGTATAAAATAGGTATAAAATGATTAAGTTATATATATTCAGATTTCTTTGGCTATTTCACATTTTTATGATTAATCTTTCACCTCTCTCTCTCTCTCTCTCTCTCTCTCTCTCTCTCTCTCTCTCTCTCTCTCCTCATAAAACTAGGTTTACTTCGTCGTTCTTCACTAAATAAGTTTTAGAGATCTTGTCTGGCACACCTGTTGGTTACCTTGACCGTAAGGTTGAAAATAAGGCCTAAAACGTAGAAACGTCACCCTTAGAAACTTGGTTAAAATTTTAATTTAATTATACGGAAATTTTAATTGAAATATTGAGGGTCCTTGACGTCCCTCTAAAACTGGCACCCAATAAAAAGTCAGCCAAAATATGTCAGTGCCATTTCATACTTATTTACTTTTGGGAATTTCCACTAATACGGTGGGATTATTAACACACACACACACACACACATACACACACACACACACACACACACACACACACACACATACCGATTATGTATTACAGTCTGTAGACATAAGAGTACACAATTGAACCGTAAGGAGAGTGTTACCAAATGAGTTCTGTGAGTGCCAATTGAAACATTTCTCCCCACATAGGAAAAGTTCGTTCAAAGCCTGATTGTGAACGTGGTGGTGTGAACGTAATGAGAAATAAACACAATTCAAACGTCTGTCAATAATTCATTTTGAAAGGAACAAACTTAAGTTCTTTTTGATGCGCTCCTTTTCGTCATGTCAACAGTAAAAGTCAGTTAAGCCTCGTTACCTTTGGAGAGTGGCGTGTGGCAGACCCTAAACACGAAGATTTCGAAGTTCATGTACGAATTGCATCAATTTGAAATCAAATAATTTGAAAATTAGTAAGAGAAATATTTGTATTAAAATCCTTATTATTATCAAATTAAATATTTTCAGAACCAAAATTGAAATTGGAAAGAACATGTTGAAAGAACAGACCTAATTTTAGGTTTTTTTTTGGGGGGGGGGGGGGTATTATTTGCGAAGAAGAATACTTGTGGTAAGTTCTAGAAGTGGAAAGAGTACCAAAAATATGGAGTTGGACTAGTACGATTACGAGTACAGTATTTTTTGAGTGGTCGAGTACAAGTACAAGTATACCTTTTAAGCGTTTGAGTACGAGCACGACTACGGTTTTTTTTTGTGTTCGAGTACGAGTACGTGTGTAAGAGTGTGGTTTCAAACTTTAACTGGTGCTTGGCTGCTCGCATGAGCAAAGTATATGACCATATGAACGCATTGCATTGAAAACGAGTACAACAAAAACCCGTACTCGAGTACAAGAATACTCGAGTACTGAGGTACTCTTTCCACCTCTAGGTAACGCTATTTCTATACCTACAATGGCTATTAATTATTTCTATACTATACCTATATAGCTATATTAACGTGTCATCGCTGATAGATACACTGATAGAAAGTTGCGTTTGCTTTTTAAAGTTAAAAAACGCTTTCTTAAAATTTGGATAATTAAATTTCTTTCACGGCTGGATTTTAGGAAAGTCTTAAAGTTTGACTTTTAAGAACCTTTTCCTTATCAGTTTAGATAAATAGTTATAGATAAAGTGCGTGAAATCTTTATTCCAAATAAAAACAAAATAAAAACGGCGTTTTTTCTTAATGAATGTCGCTTCAAATTTAAATATAAAATGAAAAATGTCGCCAACGAGGAATAAATGCCAAGGAAAATATTTTGGAAAGGTATTATCAAGAATGAAAACAAAAGTGAAACGCAAAAGAAATGGGGGATTTACTGTATATAAACAAAATTTTAATATCTTTTTTTAATTTAATAATGAAATGACAAAGTTAAAAAGCGAATTAAAAATAAAATACAACATTTTTAATACCAAAACCGGAACAGATAAAGAAATGTTGTTTTATTGACAAGTTTTTTTCAGGTTAGATTAAGTTAGGTTAGCGTAAGTTAGGTTAGGCTTGGGTTAGATTCAGGTAAGTTGGTCAGCTTATTATAGTGTCGATGAAATTTTCCGTCGAGAAAACGTGTGTGTAGACTCGTGTGGAATATTCAACGTTCTGAATTACGTTCTGAATTACTATACATTCAGATCCAGTCAATTAACTTAAAAATAATTCAGGTATTTTAACCCAAATTGATGTTAAATAAACTAAGGAATTAAGATTAACACATCACATAGCTGAAAAAAAGATGAAAAAAATCCTTGTTTACAAAACTGTTGAAAGAATTTGAGAATTTTATAAAACTAAACTCGACATTAACCCTTTACCGCACTCTGCGTCGAATACGTAACGTTTCAGATACACGCATTTAGACTCAACCCTACGCAAAAAGTTCAGCGATAAAGGGTTAAACCTTCAAAATTTAGAATTTATAACTTCTTTTCGAAGGGTGCATTCTCGGGCAAGATTTTCCTTCTTTTGAGTATCAAACCTTCTTATCAGATGATATAATAACTTCTTTTAACGATACATAACTTCTTTAGGTAGAAGAAATGAGCTTCAAAACTTCTTTTTGGAGTGACTCGAGACAATAGAAGATAATATTTCTAGGTATAGAAGGTTAGGCTAAATCTTTGTTTCCTGCGTAGATTTAATTGGTTCTAATACCTTCACTAAGTCTAACTTCATTTGTCATTACTTACATGTCGAGAATTCGGATCAAGTAAAGATAAGCACCCCCAGCCTTCTTTAATTAGCCTTATAAAGCTAACTAACGAAAATATCACGACCTAACCTAACCAATCGTTAAGCCAACTGTACGCCCTTGACGATTGGTTAGGTTAGGTCGTGATATTTTCGTTAGTTAGCCTTATAAGGCTAATTAAAGAAGGCTGGGGGTGCTTATCTTTACTTGATCCGAGAATTCTTTACTGACAATTGTAATCTTGTGTTCGATTTGTGATTACGTTCGTTAATGTTGTTTAAGAAGAAAAGTAGTAAATTACAGAATGTATGTCTGGAGTAGAGATGGAAAAAGTACCACAATTTTGGAGTTGGACGAGTACGATTACGAGTAATTTTTGGGTGGTCGAGTACGAGTACAAGTATACCTTTTTAGTGCTTGAGTACGAGCACGAGTACGGTTTTTTTTAGTGTTCAAGCACGAGTACGCGTGTAAGAGTATGTTTCAAACTTTAACTGGTGCTTGGCTGCTCGCGTGAGCAAAGCTTATTAGACCATATGAGCGTATTGCACTGAAAAAGAAAAAAAATGAAATGAACAAAATGTATTTACTGTTACATATATATCGCAGTATACTGTAAATTTGTTCTTTACCTACCTATTCAGTAATAAAACACGAGACACGTTCTTCACTAAGGTTTTTCGCTACAAAAGTTGCCACTTAGTTATTAATAATATTATAAATGTAAAGAATTGCGTAAAAATATAGTAAGTAAGTGTGAAAAGATAAACCGTATTGAAATTAAAGTTGTAAACTGTTGCTTTCATGGTCCACTGGGAGTACAGGACAGATCCTCATATTTGAAATTAGTTTGAGTGCAAGTACGATTACGGCAATTTCAAATCACTTCGAGTACGAGTACGAGTACAATAAAAACTCATACTCGAGTACTGATGTACTCTTTCCACCTCTAGTCTGGGGTACAGAGAGGGTATGGGAGTTACTACTAAAGTAGGCTAGCTTCATAATACGAATAAATGTTATATATGCCAAAAAAACACGTATCACTGCCATTGATCTTAGTATGAATGACACTCGGTAATTCAGTATATATATATATATATATATATATATATATATATATATATATATATATATATTATATAATATATGAGCTTAATTCTAAAGTTAAGTTTGTATGAATATAGAAATTGCGTAAAATGACGAAAAGTGGTCCCTTATTGAGGACCAATTTATCTAAATGAATCACATCCTTATCACACAATCTTCCTTTCTCTTCGGTAACCAATCGTTCCCCCCCCCCCCCCCAATGGGACAAATCAAACCGAATTTTCAATCAAATTCAATCAATTTCAATCGTCCAGACGCGTTTGGGGTCTTTTGACATTTTCAGCTTTCACATAAACTATGAGAATTAACAATAAGGCTCATTTAACTATATATATATATATTTTTTTTTTTTTTTTAATGCAGGAAGGAGGGGCCAAGGGCGAGTGCAAAAACGCCCTCCCAAAGAGGAAGAAGAGAGCCAAAATATATTTAATATATTTAGTCACCGATGCATTCACAGCCGAAGTGGAAGTGTGAAGAGTTAAACATCTTTTTACGCAGAGCACCATTTTGCCCATACACGCACACACACACACACACACACACATATATATATTATATATGTAAAGAACGACGCTTGTGTAGAAGAACGTTCCGCACAAGATGAGGAGGGAGAACGAACAAATGAAAAATGAGGTAACCACGCGGAATCGAACCCGGGATCTTCCGATATATATATATATATATATGATCAGCACTTGTTAGTTTTTGATAATCCCTCCTAACTACTTTGTTTACACTCTACGCGGCTTCTTTCTTGCCTTCTCCGTTTATTCCCTGATGAGGTGTGTTCCTGAAAAAAAATATATATGTATATATATATATATATATATATATATATATATAATGATGATTTCGAACGCTAATAATTTTATGCAGGTAATATAACAATAAGGTAATGATTTATCATTATTATTATCATCATTATTATTATTACCATCATTATTATTATTATCATTATTATTATTATTATTATTATTTTAGAAATGAAACTAGTTAATTACTGTTCTAGTTTCCCCCTTTATTCCACACCATAAATTTATTTCCGGGATGAGAGGGGAATTTATTCTTATCTTAGAACTGACATCTGAGGGTAGAAAATCGAGTTTGGTCCGAGGGGACTTTCGTTGTAGATAAGAATTCCTTTTAAAAGGAGACACTTTTTATGGCCTCTTTTATCATTATCTTCGGAAGATCCTTCAACATCCTTTATTTTAACCACAAGAACTTTTGAAGGATTTGAAGGATTGTGAAGAAGTGTTCGTAGGATTCTTGAGGCTTCTCTCCTTAATTAAGTTAATTCAAAGGGTATCATTACAGTAGTAGTTCGATGGTATTGCTCAGCTTTGGCTTACCCTCGCTAGAGTAAATTACTGTATTTGAGATTTATTTTGATTAACAAATCATACATAGAAATAATAAATTCATTAATTTATAGTTACTGACTATGATTAATGATAGTCCAGATGTTTCTATCCAATAAATTCCTTTATCTTTCCGCCCTAAATAATAATTATACTGTGCCGCATACATATAGGCTATTGTGTTCTACGGATCTCCCTAATTCCAAATATTTGGGAAATGTCACGTCGAATACCCTTCCAAAATCAATTCCATTTGAATAGAACTTTCCGGACAAATTGGTTAGAATGGTTTTTGGATTTGTTGGTGAAGGCAGGGGAGAAATAATACCGAGGATTAATTTAGATTTACAATATGGCGGTTTATGGCAATGTAAGCCTTTTGAGCCTTGACGTATTCTCACGCTTTACAGTTTGCGTAAAGAATACCGCGGATAGGAGAATGGAATAAGCTATATTAAAATTTTTATTAACTTTTTAATTAAATATTATATTTCTAAACAATTATAATTAACTATCACACGAAATGTAAATTTAGAAAAAAAGCTATTTCTGGCAACTTTATTAAACTATTTTGCATGCTTTTTTGTTTAATTTTTTCTCACGGATTTTGGTTTGTGGACATAATTCCAAAGGATTTATTTTAAAATTTATTCATTATTATTTTAAAATACACCAAAAAATGTGAAAAAGAAATAAATTTCATTTAATTGTAGAACTCGATGTGATGTGTATCTATCGAAGTTTATATATATATACGCATAAATGCTGAAGTTGGTCTAACATTTGTGTAAATTTTCATCCGTAACCATTTTTACTCGGTAGGTCGAACACTAAATTTTGTACTTAATCACTTTCCCTTGTGTTAAGTAGAGTTCGAGGAAGGGGGGGTGGGGTAGGGGTTGCTCTATAAATAAGTTTAAAGAAGCGGTTTTTTTTATCGTATACTGTACAATGATTATTTTTTCAAATTTTACCCGCGTTAGGCGTTAGGATTTTTATTGAAAAAAAACACTCGAAGTCAAATCAGTCGTCTCTTATGCTTCCTCAGACTTAACACACCCTCTGATTTATTTGTTCTAGGTTAGGTTACACCAGGTCAGGTTTACCTGAGTTAACCTACCCTAATCTAACCTCAAAAAGTAGGTTATGCAAGAAAAACCGACTTATTCACAAAATAAGACTTAATTGGTAAAAAATGTGCTTATTATTGGCATTACTTGGGGAGTTATATATATATATATATATATATATATATATATATACACTTAATTCCCCTCCAAAAATCAATATATTAAATACAAAATTCTTACGTAATTTCTGAGCGAATTTGGCCAATTTACGGTTATGGAGTCCCTTATTTCCGAAAGAGGGTTTAAAATAGGGTCAGTTATGGCCCTTCCCTGTAACGAATGGGGCTCGAACACATGTTGCGCCATTAATATGTGCAAACGATGTTATTTGAAACGGATATGTAGTTACTGTAATAATAATAATGATGATAATAATAATGATGACAATAATAATGATAATATTAATGATGATAATAATAATGATGATAATAATAATAATGATAATAATAATGATAATAATGATGATAATAATAATGATGATAATAATAACGATAATAATGATGATAATAATAACGATAATAATAATGATGATAATAATAATGATTATGATAAAAATAATAAACTTTTACTTTGTAATGAAAATCAACTAATTTGAATATTATAAAGTAAAAAATGTGGACTATAAAGTAGTATAAGATGAGGCAGTTTTATGATCGCGTTGTATCCGTTATTTCTTATTACGACTACTACTACTATTAATAGTAGTATCACTACTACTGTTACTACTACTACTATTAATAGTAGTATCACGAGGTACTATTATTCCTACTACTGCTACTATTATTAAATTCGAACTCTGAAGAAACTCGCTTAAAGAATAAAAATATGGCACCAAAGCAAAGAGCAATTATATAACCTACGTCGGAACTGTGCCAATCAGTATACCAACCAAGATGGAGGGAGGGAGCGCCCTTTCACACACACCCCACAAATCTTTTTTATTCGCTTACGTTAATGCTGTTGATGTTATACATTGAATAAACACTTCCTTTGCGCCTAAAATGTAAAGTGAAATTTTTTTTTGAATTACGAGATCAATTTCGCGTTAATGAAAGAAACCGGAAAATGAGAAGAAAATAAATGAGGAATGAAAAGATCAATTTCGAGGAATGAAATGATCTTTTGTATACTTTGGGGACGTGAAAAAGTACCATCCTTTAATCTAGACTCGCTCAAATTTATAATAAAAATTCAACAATAATATTTGTAAATATTTTATTATTATTATTATTATTATTATTATTATTATTACTATATATATATACAGGGTGGCACAAAAGTCGCGCATCATAGGAATTTAGTGTTGGCTATATATTATTTTTTTCTTGTAGGTAGGGGATTAGGGGATGGCTGCGAAATTAACAATAGACGAGAGGGTGAGCTTGGTTTTAATGCATGGTATACCGGGTACTACAAATCGATCAATCGGTACAGAATTTAAATTCTGTATCGATGTGTTAACACATTGCCTAAAATTTCAGTCAATTTACAAATTGCCTGATTTTAGACATTGACTGTAACATATATATATATATATATATATATATATATATATATATATATATATATGGGATTGAACTCAGAATGGTCCCCTGAGGTTTTTTCATGATACACACAGACCGTGCATGGAACAAGGAACTCTTCTGGGAAAATTAACCACGACACCACCGAGGTGCATATATATATATATATATATATTTGTCAGCCTGTTAGGGGCTCCACGCGGAGTAAGGCTGGTAGTCCCACCTCTACACATAGCTTGATGTAAGAGAAAATTGCTGTTTTGAGTTCTTCATCTCACATAGGCAGGTACACCCAGCTCATTTGGTATTCTCCTTTAATGCAGGAAGGAGGGGCCAAGGGTGAATAGACGAAGAAGAGAGCCAAAATCAAGATCTAGGGTTTTCGAGATGTCTGGACACTCTGCATTTCAAAGATTGAAGGTAATAGACGGGGGAAGGTGGATTGAAGAAGATTGTTCCAGGGTTGATCGGTTGAGTAGATGAAAAATTGAAAATACCGATTAACCCTTGCGTTAGAGAGTTGGACAGAAGAGGAATGAGGAGGTGTAGAAAGTCTGGTACTGCGTGCTTTCCTTAAAGGAGGTGGCATACAGTCAGAGAGTTCAGAAGAGCAATGTTCGTTATAATAGCTATAGTAAAGTGTGTGAGGCGAAGAGAGACAGACTGAAGACAGTGAGAGGCAGGAATTGATAAGAAGAAAAGCCTAGTTAAATAGTATTCGCCTTTTGACGATAAAGCTATTTTCCTTCAAAGTTGAGACTATCCCTTGTTTGGCCTTTAGTTTGGGGACACTACACATTCTACGTTTACTATTTTTCACTGTCGTTTAGATGGCTATCAATTTGCCTTTTATATATATACAGGGCCATTCAAAAAAGACGCAACAGTTTAAATTGCTTATATTTCGTAATATTGTTAACATACAGGAGTGATTTTTGTATTAGTTTACAGCGTATAATTGGGAGTTTTTATTTAATTGAAAACATGTTCAGTGTGTGAACCACCGGCATCCAAAACCATTTGCAGTCGACGTTGAAAGTTGGCAAGTATTGTGCGTAGAACGTCATGAGTGATTGTGCTGACAACAGATGAAATTTCTTCTTGCAGCTCACTAATTGTGAGAGGATTGTTTCTGTAAACATTATCTTTCAGGTATCCCCATAAAAAATAATCACATGGGTTGAGATCCGGAGAATATGGTGGCCAAGACCATCCACAGGCAAAACGTTCAGGGAAGCGATTCGAGATGACGCGATCGTCAAAATATTCATTTAAAGCTACAAGAGTCGTTCGCCTAGCGCCTTAGGCTACTAGGCCTAAGCGGTAACAAAACTCCCAGGTGTACGCTGTAAACTAATACAAAAATCATTCCTGTACGTTAACAATATTACGAAATATAAGCAATTTAAACTGTTGCGTCTTTTTTGAATGGCCCTGTATATGGGGATATCATCATTGACGAGCACAGTGTTTTCAGCACGGGAATCATCACTTTCTTGTCCTTCTTTTAAAGGTTCTCAGTATCAGTCCCGTACTTCTTTTTGTCTTGTTTATCGCTCTCTCTTTATAACTTCCAAATCTTTTGCTTTTCTGCTTCTCTGAATTTCCTGTCTATTTGGAGCATAATTTTCTATCTATTTTAGTTCCTCATTTTTTCCGTGTCTTAAGAACTGAAAATCTTAAATTTGATATTGTTTTCTTCTGACCATCTGCAAATTCTATTTATATCTGTTTGTGATGCCCTCACATTTTTCTGTGCTTTTAATGTTGATGTTGATTTTTGTACCATCAGCAAAGAATATTACTTTACTATTGTTGGTGCCTTCGTTGTCTATGTGTGTTAGCATGATAATAAATAGGAGTAGGGATAATATCGTTCATTGTGGTACTAAGGTACGTACTTCTAATTCTGATGATGATATTCCTTAGATTTAATAACTTGCTGAAGTTCTTTGAGGAAATTATAGATCCATTTTCTCACTTTGTCTGTTGTTCCCATATTTTTTACTTTATGGGTTGTTATGCCATAAATACACTTGTCGAATGCTTTAGCAAAATCCTTATATATATATTACATCGTAGTTTTCTTCAAGTGCATGAAGGATATTGCTATAATGTTCTATTAGCTGTCATAAACACGATCTTCCTGAGTGGAATCTGTGCTGGCTCTCATTGAATCTTTCCTGTCTCTAAAAAGTCATAGATTTTCTCCTTCACTATTCTTTCAAATATTCTGGTGAAATGAGATGTCAGTGACTGTAGTTTATAGTTCTTTGCTCGAGACCTATTTCCTTCTTTATATACAGTATAAGAGTATAAGGACAATGCTCGCCCTTTTCAGGATGCTCAGTATTTCCCCTGTGTCAAGGGATTTCTTTTCCTACAAAGGGTGTGCTATTTCATTCTTACAGTTTCTAATCAGCGAGCGGTTCCATTTGTCCGGCCCTGCAGCTGAGTGTGATTTCATTTGTCCTATAGCTCGCGCCATATCTTCTGTCGTAAGATGAAAATCCTTGTAATTTCTTTTCAAAGAAAGTATTTCTCTCTATTTCTTTGTCACTTTTTGGAGTACTGAAAAATGATTCCTATTAAACTCTCAATATTTCAGGTATTTCTTTTAAATCGTCGGTCAGTTCATTATTTAATTTTACTTTCACAGTTATGGAAATATTTTGGAGTTTTAATTTATTACTTCTACCGTATCTTCCTCTTTCCTCTCTGAATGATCCCAATTAGAGATTATATTTCTCCATTAGTATTCTCCACCTTTTCTTTTATCACTTTCCTGGCAATTTTGTCTGTACAATTTATTAATTTTGCGGCTACTCTTTTTCTTTTGCGGAACATTGTTCGCTTTTGTCTCTCGAAATAATTCGTCTTTCCTTTTTGACTGATTTTTTTTTTTTTTTAATTTTGCAAAAATTTCAAGTGGGTTCTCTTCAAAGATTTATTATTAGCATCTCTTCAGTTATTTCATCCTTAAATCAAATATCTAATCTATTTGGGATATATTTAATCTGATTTCTTTCTAATTTGTGTAGTCTTAGAGTTCAGATTAAAACTAACGAAAATATCACGACTTAACCTAACCAATTATCAAGGGCGTACAGTTGATCTACTATTAATTATAACATTGTTTCTGGAATAGTATTTACTATTTACTAATAGATCAACTGTACGCCCTTGATAATTGGTTAGGTTAAGTCGTGATATTTTCGTTAGTTTTAACGAAAATATTTTGTCAAAATTGGTGGGGGGAAGATAACCTACAAGTACCTATATATATATATATATATATATATATATATATATATATATATAAGAAGCCATACAATATTGGCGTAAAACTAAGAAAAACCGTGTCGAAAAGTATACAAAAATTTGTTTTCTTTCTGCCGATGGTCACATGACCGAGTGATAATGACGCAGTTAGCAAACGGTGCATTTTCAAAGTAGGCCAACGTCTGTACCTGAGTGGGTAACATCGTTTCCCTCTAATCAAAGTGAAGATACTGAGGTCAGGGGTTCGTATCCCGATGACGCTGGTCATAATAATAATACAAGAGTTAGAGCATGGGCCACATTAGATGATCAGAGCACGGTGGCTATTTCTGGCCCCTCTGAATTATTATTATTATTTTCAAATAATGAAGTTTGAATTTTGGGTAATACTAAAATATGTTACGTTCTATTTATAATTTGTTTATATTGAAACTTAAGTTACTGCCGATATGTCATTTTAGGTTAACTTATAAGCATTAAAGTGCGTGTAATAACAATAAATTTTAAAGGTTCACGGAATATTTGAACATTTAATTGACATTTCCACCAATAGATGGCGCCTCACGTTCAAATATTTTGGAATGCTTTCAACTGATTAGTTTAAAGTGAAAATCCAACGTAATTACTACATTCAACCGTCAGCTCTTTTACTCCCTATTTTTTACCAAATTGATGAAGTGATCATGATGAATGATGAAGCTTATATATTATGATGAAAAATATCTTTGACTGTCTATCGATGAAAATTTATTACCATTTTTTGTCGTTTTCTTCTTTTAAAATTTAGTCGTGTGTGTGTGTGTGTGTTATACCATTACATTTTGAAGAGAACTTTAATTTTCAATAAATATATATTCCAAATATCTTAAAGAAAATGTATGCCCTGTGCTGATACACACACACACACACACTGTGTTTATATATATATATATATATACACACACCTTTCATAGTTTTTAAAAAAAATTATATTTTAACGGAAGTCGAGCACGTAACAATGACTGAAGTTCTGTGGTGAAGAAGAGAGTTGCTATCATTGGATGTGCATGTATGTTACATCATCAGGCACACTCGGCTTGCTTGGACTTACCCTGACTAAATGTCTGGTTCCCTCTTGAAGGTGTCATCGCCAACACTCGTAATATTGCTTGTTTGTTTTGGCAACTGAGTAAATAATTTGACCTCCAAAGACGTTTTAACTCGTGTTTGTCAGTGTTTTTTACTGATTTTAGGGTTTTCCCTGAGATTAGCTACCTACCATAGCTTCATTTACGATGTATAGATTATGGCAGTCGTTCTCAACCTTATTTAGCTCATGGCACTTCAATGCCATCGGTTTTTCTTTCGCCATACTCCGAAGGATTTTCGTCTCCCACTGTCCAACTTTCAGTTCCACTCTCCTCACCCCCAACACTCGTAATTTTGAACTGAGCGTAAACAGTTTCCGAATGAACAATAAACAGAGAATGTTTTCTTTCATTTACAATTTGTAAATTTTCAGTAACTTTGAATTTTAAATTACTTAATTTTTGAATTTTGAACTGAGCGTAAACAGTTTCCGAATGAACAATAAACAGAGAATGTTTTCTTTCATTTAAAATTTGTAAATTTTCAGTAACTTTGAATTTTAAATTACTTAATTTTTGACATTTTCATGAAATTTTACGTGACACTGATTGGGAAACACTGGATTACGCGTACTCCTCTTTTTTTTATTTTCCTTCGTGAGTAAAACAGATTTATTTCACAGAAACTTTTCCGCAACACTGTATAAAGATTTTAGTTGGTTTATTTTTATTGTAAAGTGCTTTCTATATTCCTCCTGACTAACTGAACTGAAGTGAACATTAGTCCAGTCTCGGTTTGATCAAGGTCTTCAACAAATTAATGAAGGCTTAACTTTTTGTCCCTTCTGTTTGAAATTCTTAATATTTTGTCCTTGTTATCTTTACTTATTGGTAACATTCTCAAATTTTGCATCACCAGTTGCTGCGAAATTCTTCGTTCTTGATTTCTTTGTATTCCCTTAATTTAACCCTTTAAGCCCTGAATTTTTTGTAGGGTTAAGTTATGAATGCTTGTATTTGAAACGTTAGCAATTTGTACCTTCAGTCCTTAAAGGGTTAAGCAAGCATTTAGCGCAAAGCTGTTCATAATGTTTAGTGTTTTCTGTTTGCCGTCTACTTTGAAACCCTTCGTTGCATAGCGCCCATTTTCCGGATTTTATTCAGTGCAACAGTTAAGAATTTAAACTTTTCGATGTTAAAGTTCTTATTGTTGTCCTCTGACAACAATAAGAAAGATTATGTATATCAATTTATCAATTTATAGTTTTGTGTTTAATTTTTTGCAGCTTTCGTTTGGTCGGCAAAGAACGTTATCTTGCCGTTGATTATTCCATTATCTACATTAACTACTATCATTATCAATATTATGGAGATCCAAATAGTACAATTAATACAAATAGTAAAAGTAGTACTGAACAACACGCATCATGTCCGATTTTGATGGTAATATATTCTTAATTAAGAACGTGCTTAAGCTTTCCATGTAAGTCGTAAATCTGTTTTCCTGTTTTGATTGTGGTTCTCACTTAATTTATTGGTTATTATTCCCTTTTAATTGACAATTAATTCCATTATTTTCATATATATATATATATATATATATATATATATATATATATATCTCATAACCTCGTAGCAGTTCCGTGCGTTGGTCTCTCTTCACACAAAGGTCAAACTGGTGGCCCCCGCCTCTACTGTAGGCTTGGCTTGGTGGAGGAGCGAGTTGCTCTCTTACGCTCTCCACCGCACATAGCCAGGTCCACCCGGATCATCTGGTACTATCCTGAGCCAGGAATCTAGTCTTCTTTTGAAGACTTCAACTTTGACCCCTGACACGTTTCTGAGGTCGTTTGGAAGCTGGTTAAAATATATATGTTGAGTCTTAGTTACTATTAAAAAAGTTATTTATAAATAAATTAAATCATGTGACAAGACTAGTTATTAGTCTGTTATTTTTGGCATCTCATGATGGCACAAGCATTGGAGTATATAGAAAGAAGGAGAGAGAGAGAAGAGTTACAAGGAGTTACAAGGAAAAGAAGTACCTCAAAAGGCCTTGCGGCCCATACCGAGGAGGTACCAATGGCAACGGGTGCCAGGGAAAAATTCCTACACCCTCAAATAGTGTGCAAGATTCGGTCTAACCTTTTCTTGAACTGATCCACAGAGGAACTGTTCACAACTTCTGAAGGTAGCCTGTTCCACGTGTTACAGATCTTATAGGTAAAGTAATTCCCACACACACTAGTGCTAAACCGTTTCAAATCCAACTTCCAACTATTGTTGCTAGTTGAGTTATCATTTAAACTGAGCATGCTTCTAAACTCGACATCGTTGAACCCGTGTAAGAACTTGAAAACCTCGATGAGTTGACCGCGCAGCTTCTGAGTTTCCAGCGAAAACAAATTCAGGGCGCGTAAGCGTCGATTGTAGCCCATATGTCTAACCGTCTAACGGAAGGGATAAACTTTGTGGCCCTCGCCTGGACTCGCTCCGGCCTGTCAATATCTTTCCTGAGGGTGGGTGACCAGAACTGCACAGCATACTCCAGGTGCGGACGAACCAGGAATTGTACAGAGAGAGCACAATCTCCTTGTTCCGAAATCGAAATTGCCTTCTGATATAACCCAACAGCTTCTGGGCTTTCTTTTCCACCTCTACACACTGTATGGTAAACTTAAGGTCGCTGCTAATTAGCACACCCATGTCCTTTTCCAAATTAGTCGCCTCGATGTTACTCCCCAACATGGAGTAGTCCGACTTGGGATTGGCGTAGCTAATGTGCATGACCTTGCACTTATCCAAGTTAAACGGCATTTGCCACTTTTCGGGCCACTCTCCTATCCTACGTAGATCCGCACGTAGTTGCCAGATCGCTTCGGGCGTCCCAACATTGGCCCCAAGCTTGGTGTCATCAGCGAATTTGGCGATCCTACTGACGATGCCAGCGTCGATATCATTTATGTAAATGATAAACAACAGTGGCCCCAAAACGGAACCCTGAGGATCCCTGTTAGTGACCGAGACCCAACCCGAGGTAGCCCCTTTAATTACAACCCTCTGTCACCTATTCTTCAACCAGTTTCCAATCCAGCTACCTACTTCCCCACCGATACCCAGCGCGCGGACTTTGGCCATTAGGCGGCGGTGAGGTACCTTATCAAAGGCTTTCTCAAAGTCGAGATAAAGTATATCAATCGCCCTACTCTTATCGTACTCACTCCATATGACGTGGAAAAACTCGAGCAAGTTGGTGAGACACGACCTATGCCGTCTAAACCCTTGTTGAGAGTCCCCAAGCAGCTTGTAGGAATCCAAATGGTCAACGATCCTATCCGCTATTATCCCTTCTAATAATTTACCTACAACCGAAGTGGGACTAATGGGACAATAGTGCCCTGGACTTTCGTGATCCACTTTCTTAAAGATAGGGGGCACCTGGCCCGTCTCCAACGATTTGTTGAAGACTGTAGCCAGGTGGGGAGCCACCTGGTCGCGCACTTCCCGCACTTCAGTCAAAATCTCTCTCTCTCTCTCTCTCGTTATATATATATATACAGTGCCCGCGAAAAGTATCCGATCACCCTTGAAATTTGTATTTTTTACATAAAAAACAATGTTTAAATGTATACTAACCTTATATTAGTATTTTGTCATCTGTCCTTTGGTTTGGATGACTTGTTCTAGACGTTTTGGCATGGATTTAATCAAGTTTTGACAAACTTCCACTGATATTTCCTTGCACCATACCTTTTTGATGGCCTCTTGTAATTTTTCGACTGAGCCAGTGTCGTGGCATTCAACCTTATTTTTTATTATTAGCCACAGATTTTCTATCGGATTGAGATCTGGACTATTACCAGGCCAATCCAAAATATCAAATTTATTGTCAGTAATCCATTTTGTCACTATTTTGGCCCTGTGACATGGTGCACCATCATGCATGTATGTTTTTGTCCTTTGGATTGCCATTGCCATTGGAAGTTTATCCTGTAGCATTGCTAAATACCGTGCACCATTCATAGTTGTGTTCTTCGGAAGAAAATATAAGTTTCCACGCCCATAGTAACCGAAACAACCCCAAACCATCACACTTGGAGGGTGTTTCATTGTCTTTAGGGTGTATTTAGGGTCCATCCTATTTGAGCCAATAGGCCGGCGAACCTTTTTTGGACAACTTCTGAATGTCAAAAATGTCGACTCATCGCTAAATAAAACCTTCTTCCAGTCATCAACAGTCCAATGAATGTATTTTTTACAAAATGCGACACGTTTTTTACGCATTTTTTCATTAATGAACGGTTTCTTAGCAGCATGGCGAGATGGTAATCCGAGTTCTTTTTGGAGCCGCTCCTGGATAGTTCGTTCAGAAACACCAGATAACAAATTATTCATATTAAATTTTATTTCTTTCGCAGTTATTGTTGGGTTTTTCAATACTAAACGTTTCATAAGTTTGTCTGTTCGCGAATTTGTTTTTCTCGGTCTGCCAGATCGTTTTTTAGGGACTGGCGTGGTTAGGCCACCATTGTTCTTAGCCCGTGAAACCCATAAATTAACGGTACTTTGGGATATGTTTAATTCCTTAGCTATCTGTCTCTGTGATTTCCCACATGCATGCAAAGCAACAATAGCACCTCGACAATCACTCTTAAGTTGTTTTTTAGCACACATTATATATAAATTTTATTTACACCACTTTCTGTAAAAAAAAAAATATATCAAGAAATTTACACAAACAGTGAAATCTGACAAATTTGAGACACAGCCACCCGCAACGAAGGCTACCAGAACACTAATTTGAGAATGCGTTGGATAGCTCTCATATCAGCGAGCAACCTCAAAGTTACCAGATGTCGCTAGAACAAATAGAAAGTGAATTACGTGTCTCTGAATATCAAGGGAAAATATTGTATTTTCTTGAGTGATCGGATACTTTTCGCGGGCACTGTATATATATATATATATATATATATATATATATATATATTATGGAAGCTAATTATTGCTAACTATAGCTTTTCTCCAACTCAAAAAAGGCAGCGAGTTCTCATATCAAAATTTGTTAAAAACTTCAGTCAAAATTCCCTTCATTGTTGACATACAGTAAATATGGGAAAAGGTCTTCCTCTCCGCAGTTCACGATGAAGGGGATCTACACGTGTTCAGTAGGGTTCATACCAAAGATTTTATTTCTACGGGGAATATAGCCTGTCGCTTCTTTTGATGATTCTGAAGAGCGACACGTGGCATGATCCTCTCTCAGGCCAAGTGTGTGTGTCTAACTGCACGAAATGAATTTAGTAGAATTAATTTATTTCTCGATTAATAGATACTGGACCAATCTTTCCCTGCTTGACAAATACTACCCATTCCATTCCTTTAAAATACCTGTTGTTAACAGGTTTAGTGAAAACTATTAATTAGTCATTATTTGTTCGTTCAGCTGCTTATTTCTCGTCCGAGAACGTTGGGATTTCAAATAAAGACAGGCATAATTATGACATTTGCCACAGGTTTGTCAGCCCTTGGCCAATGTTGATGTTTGCTTTACACCATCGTTTGTGAGCAGGGGTTTTTCCCCAGCCTTCCGTCCATCGTAGACCACTTTATGAAAGGAAAACATTAGGGTATTCGTGGTGGCAAACTGGCATCATTCGTGATCTGCAAGTAGTGCGCATGCGTGGATTGGACCTCGCATGTCGGGCAAGGATGCCCCGTATCCTAATGGGTAGTTAGTTAGCTTCCTACTTATTCACTCGATCAATATTTTCGATAATCTTAAGAAATATTTCATTTGCAAGGGTAAAAATCTTTTATGCAGGAAGGAGTTGCCGAGGGCGAGCCCCCGTAAGAATTAACCCCTCCCCCCCTATATAAGAAGGAGAGAGCCGAAATCAAAGTCTCCGAGGCTCACGATGCCAATTTTTTTGTAGTGTGTAAAATGCATGTACTTGTAGTGAAGAACAGAGGGAGAGGTGTGTTTTTGAGGGCATGCTGGACTGCTCGCACGTTAGATGAGACACGGAAAAAGATCAGCTAAAGAGGACAAAAACTACTTGCTTTTCACTTTGAACATAATCGAACTGTTTATTCGCAAGTTCATGATTAAATGGTGATACATCACGAGCACCAAATTTATGAGGCATCTGTCCCGCTTTACAAACTCTTTCAAAACACGACAAGTTCTCTCTTTAACTTATGCCTAGGCTTTGAGCGTAAAAAATCCTGGCTAACGACATTTTGTCGACGGGACAGTGTATCGACAAGTAGCTGTATACGGCTAGAGTAAGTAGTTAGGCCAGGTTGGCTTAACATAGGTTAGGTTAGATTATTTTATTAGAATTTTGATGAAATTTCGCGTCGACAAAATAGAGAGAGAGAGAGAGAGAGAGAGAGAGAGAGAGAGAGAGAGAGAGAGAGAGAGAGAGAGAGAGAGATCTAATTTGAATAATGATATTCTTGTCTCTAAAAATGCTAACTTTTTTTTTAATCGTGTCCAAATCAATATTATTTTTATTCGAACTTCTTCGGATGGTGTATTATAGAAATAATTTGGTTCTGGTTTACGCCGTCAGGCGGTATAAATTATTATTAATCTTAAAAGTTTACTTTACTTTTCTCGGTTTTTTGTTTCTATTTTGATTTGGAATTTTTTTATTGGACAAGAAAGTCATTAATCTTTTCTACTCTTCGATGCTCCGACACGAAAAATGGCAAAGATTTACGCGTGAGACGACCAAGAGCGTTTGATATCATGATACCTCGGAGATTTGTGATGAATGTGATGAAACCCCTACCTTCATTATTCCTACTGCCTCAACCCCCGTCCCACGGGATAGAGTTGTCTCATTGCGAAGAAAATCGAATTTTGACAACACCATCTGGTCGCAGTTTCATTTTGGAAGATAAAAGTACCGTTGTAGGCTCGGCCACACACTTTTTATACAGCATCCGAATCCCATCCAAATCTCCGCTCCAACCTTTAAAACTAGAATAATCGCTTTAAAGAAATTACATTATGTTAACGTAATCGTATTTAAACTTAACATCAATTTTAACATCATCATTTTGCTAAAAGTAAACAAAAAATTGGTTTTGAAAATGAATAACAAAAAAATTTAAACACCGATTTTTTGGGGGAACGTTTTTAAAATTTAAAGCCTTTTTCCTTTTGAAAAACAGGTTTTTGCGCCAATATGAAATTTAAAAAAGGCATAAACTAGCGTATGAAATAGAACATTGCCGGAAAGAAATGCAAATCAGTTTCAATAATTTATTGTCTTTTCAATATTGATGAAGGGTTGAGGAAAAGGCATTGCAGAAAAGTGATAGAAAACGTTTTTAAAATGGAAATTAACGTTCACTCTACGAAAACGTTTTAAAATGGAAATTAACGTTCACTATAAGAAAACGTTTTAAAATGGAAATTAACGTTCACTATAAGAAAACGTTTTAAAAATGGAAATTAACGTTCACTATAAGAAAACGTTTTAAAATGGAAATTAACGTTCACTATAAGAAAACGTTTTAAAATGGAAATTAACGTTCACTATAAGAAAACGTTTTAAAAATGGAAATTAACGTTCACTATAAGAAAACGTTTTAAAATGGAAATTAACGTTCACTATAAGAAAACGTTTTAAAATGGAAATTAACGTTCACTACAAGAAAACATTTTAAAATGGAAATTAACGTTCACTATAAGAAAACTTTTTAAAATGGAAATTAACGTTCACTATAAGAAAACGTTTGAAAATGGAAATTAACGTTCACTATAAGAAAAAGTTTTAAAATGGAAATTAACGTTCACCATAAGAAAACGTTTGAAAATGGAAATTAACGTTCACTATAAGAAAACGTTTTAAAACGGAAATTAACGTTCACTATAAGAAAACGTTTTAAAATGGAAATTAACGTTCACTATAAGAAAACGTTTTAAAACGGAAATTAACGTTCACTATAAGAAAACGTTTTAAAATGGAAATTAACGTTCACTATAAGAAAACGTTTTAAAATGGAAATTAACGTTCACCATAAACATTTTCAGGAATTTGCCTTTATTTGAAAGGAGTTTTCACCAATTTCTTTTAATTAAATACTTTATTACCTAATTATGTTACCACTCTTTTACCAATATATAATTTAGTTTTTACTGAATGCTTATTTCTGATTGATGTTATTATTATTTATTATTATTATTATTATTATTATTATAATCAGAGTGGTATAAATAATTCGTTAGGTGATACCATAAGTTCAGTTAACAAAATATAACAAATTGTACTCCAATTCTACAGGGTGACCAAGTTAAAAGTTTTATAAATGTGCACGCCAAAATAACACTCGTTGCAGTGTACACTTTTAAATTTTGTTGACCACCCTGTAGTTTTTATATTACTTTATGTTAGAATTCACGTAGCAAATGCACTTACTATTTCTGATTACCCGAACCATGATAATACAATGTGTGTGTGTGTGTGTGTGTATATATATATATACTTTCGGTGCATACTTTAGGTGAGTTCGAACGACGGTTCAGGATCGACCTACGGTCGACCCCTCTACAACATCCCACCTCATTTGCGGGATTTGGTGAAGGAGAGAATTGCTGTCTCATCTCTTCCTGCCCTCGTAGCCAGCCAGGCATGGCTGGTCAGAGACTTTGCACAGGAATCTGCCCCGCTGGTTCTTGAAGTTATTCAGGTCGGTGTGCTGGAGAATCCTCACTTCTTTTGGTAGGACATTGAAAAGCTTTGGGCCTCGTATTCTGAGGGTATTTTCCATCCTCGTTTTCATGGCCCCTTGTCCCACCGCAGCTGGGACCGTACAAAATCTGCCTCTTCTCTCATTCCAGTTTGTTTTTATTTCATTTCTAAGGTTAGGGACAGAGCCCTCAAGTATTTTCCATATGTATATTATTGTTTACCGCTCGCGCCTTCTTTCGAGAGAGAGTAGAGTTTCAGTGATTGTAGTCGAGACCAGTAGGCTTCACCTTCCGTTTCCTCTGTCTTAGATGTAAAAGTCCTTTGTATAGCTTCAATGTTTGCAGTGTCTCGTTTTCTGTATGGGCTTGTGAGTACTGAGCAATACTCAATTATTAGTCGGACTAGACTCTTCCGTAATTTGAGCATGATGTTTGCTTTTCTGCTGCGGAAGCTCCTCCAGATAATTCCCATTATTTTTCTAGCCGTTGTAATTTTGATGTTATAGTGCTCTCTGAATTCTGCATCCGACGACATTATTACTCCAAGATCCCTGACTTGTGGATTTGGTGTTATCTGTTTGGCTTGCAGGGTTTTGTACCCTTTTTTCTGTAACTCCTTGTTATTACCATATTTTAGAAGTTGGAATTTTTCTTCGTTAAACTTCATATTGTTGTCTTCTGCCCACTGAAATAATGTTTCAATGTCGCTTTGTAATCTTTCTATGTCACCTTCGTTCAATATTTCCTTGCATATCTTTGTGTCATCTGCGAAACATGATACAATACTGTCATTAATATCTGCATCAATATCTGCAATCATTATTATGAACAGCAAGGGAGCTAGTACTGTCCCTTGTAGAACAGAGCTTTCTACTTCCGAGACTTCAGATTTGACTCCATTTACCACCACTCTTTGCGTTCTTTGCGTCAAGAAATTAAATATCCATCTTCCTACCTTTCCACTAATTCCTGTATTCTTAAGTTTATGTGCTATAATTCCATGGTCACATTTATCGAAGGCTTTAGCAAAGTCAGTATATATTACATCTATGTTTTGTCCTCGATACAGTGTTTCCAGTATTTTCTTCTGGTGGTCTAATAGCTGTGATAGGCATGATCTTCCAGCCCTGAAACCATGTTGATTTGGGTTGTATAATTTCTTTTCTTGTAAGTAGTAGGTAGTTTCGCTCTAATTATACGCTCAAAGCACTCTATAAAGTGTGAGGTGAGAGCTACCGGCCGATAATTCTTGGGCATTGCTCTGTTACTAACTACTACTTTTGAATAAGGGGCAATGTTCTTGTTCTTTAATGGCAGTGGAATTTTTCCTGTGTCGAGTGATTTCCTCTCCATAGTAAGTATAGCGGTTTGGCAATACTCTCTTTACATTTCTTCAGAAATGTGGCCTACTCCATGTGTCTGGCCTTGGTGCCGAATTGTCTCACATCTGTGATAGAACCTTAATTACATCTCCTTCCGAGAACTCTAATCCATTAATAGTTTGTGCCAGAATTTGTCCTTGGCTGATTTGTATCAATGTCGAAAAATTCATCTGCGTTTTCTACTTTCATCTCGGACTTAGGGGTGCTAAACACAGTTAAATTGTTTCCTTAAGCAGTTCATCATCATTTTTTGGGGGTCATTTGCCTGTTTGGCTTCCCCGTCTATCAACGGAACAATACTCTCTTTGTACTGCATTTTCCTTTTCGCAAAAGTGTAGAAGTATTTTGGGTTATTTTTTATGTTTTCTGCTACCTTGTTTTCCTCCTCGTTTGTCTTATGTATGAATGTTTGCTTTAGGTCCATTCTATTTCGCCTAGTTTCCTCTCTAGTTTGAATCTCCTTGCATCAGTTTTGCATCTGTGGAGATGTTTTACGGTTTGCTTCCGTTGTCTAAATAGTGTCCTGATTTTTCTCTCAGCTTGCTACGTTTTCTCTTTTGTCTCTCTGGAACATGCTTAAGTAATATAGGTTTAGTTCAGACTCCATTATACCTAGTATTTGTTCTGGAGTCTTCTCATGAAGTAGTAATTCCCAATTTACCTCCTTTAAATCTTTATTTACACTTTCCCAATCTACTTTCTTGAATTTATGTTTAAACCTTCAAATATGCCTTCTGCCTCTCTGAGATGCGTTTTCGGACCTCTGGGTGCTAACTTCAATTGTATGTCGATTAAGTTATGGTCGGAGAAATTTGTGTGCGTTACCTTTTTATTTATTATTATCTCATTGTTATTTGTCAAAATTAAATCCAAAACGTTCTCTTTCCTAGTGGCTTCACAGATTTCCTGAGTAAGGGCGTAATGTTCCATCATATCCAATAGCATTATTGCTTGGGTTCTATCATCTTTTGTAATGTTGCCATGAAACTTCTCAACATATATGACTTCGTCATTTTTCTTCCATGTTATGAATGGGAAATTAAAATCTCCGCAAATTAGAATATTTGTTGCTGAAGTTTCAAGTAATTTTAATATGTTTTGTACCGTATTTCATTAGTAGCAAACTGGAATTCACTTTTTGTGGTGTTTGGTGGTCTGTAGACGTCCATAATGGCTAGGTTTAGTTCTTTTACTTCTAATATAATAACTTCGACTGTGCTGTTTGATTTGTTTACCTTCACCTCACATGTGTATGTGTTTTGCACGTAGATACAACACCCTCCCCCTCGTCTAGCCACTCTATCTGCTCTGTATATGTTGTAGTTCAGCAATGCTATTTCAGTATTCTCGATGCAGTTTTCACAGCCTTTTTCGCACTTATGTAAGTGTGTTTCCGTTAGGCATATGATATCTATGCTGGTTTCTGTAGCTAAATTTTGCAAGTATTGTAATTTGCAGTCTGCATGGTCCGTATAGAGGCCTTGTATATTTGTGTATAATACATTTACCGAGTTCCTAATCTTCGTGTTCGATTTTCCTAAATGATGGTCGTTTCCTGGTCGATGTCGGTTCCTGTTTGGTGTTATTGGTTGGCCGCTGCATTTGGAGTATTGGGGTTGCGGCCCGAGATACTACTGTGGTTGTTGTATTATTGGTGGATGGTGTTGAATAGAAGGGTGATGTGCGTAATGTTGTGGTGCATATATTTGCGGCGTTCTGTCTTTCCGTGTTGGAAGGGCAAGCTGTGCTTTTATTATCCTCATTTTTTCTAATATATATATATATATAATATATTATATATATATATACACGCACACAGGGTGTTTCATAACATGTGGGACGCACTTTCAGGATGGATTCAGGACCTGAAAACAATGAAAAAAGTTTATATAAACATATGCCCGAAATCGCTTTGTTTCCGAGTTACAGCCCGTTTTGTGTTCCAGCAATTCTTTCCGCAAACTGTTTACAAACACTGCTTGCCGATAATGTTTGTGAGTGTGTATGAGACTTATTTCATGTATGGCCTTGCCGATTGTAATGTTTCGTACACTTTATGACATGTTTCAGTATCGTTGAGTGTAGAGCCATCAGTCAGTCAGAGGTGCATCGCGGTGTTTCACTGTTCGTATTCGTAACTTCTTACCGTGAATAAGTGCAGTCCACTGAAAAAAGAACTTAAAAGTTTTTTGCTATTCAGTGATAGTGTGCATTTGAAGTGAGAATGGAGGCTACCCATATCACATTCAAGAGTACAAGGCCTTACTGAAACTGATTTCCCACTACGAGAGGCTTTTTGTACTTAGTTCCTTCAACAGTGTGCTCACGGACTTATTGCCGACAACTTAATTGGTCCTTTTGTTTTGCCTGGAAGATTAACAGGAGAATCCTATTCCAATTTTTTAGGGAATGATTTAAGTGATTTTCAAGATGACGTTCCTCTTGGTGTCCGACGTCGTATGTGGTTTATGCATGACGGCGCTCCGCCTCATTTTAGTCGAGTAGCCAGAGACTATTTGGATGACCATTTCTCTGATAAATGGATAGGCCGTGGAGGACCCATTGCGTGGCCTGCTCGCTCCCCGGACCTGAATCCACTCGATTTTTACCTGTGGGGTCATCTGAAATCCATCGTTTACGTGACACCCATTGACAACGTTGAAATGCTTCGCCAGTGTGTAGAACAAGGATGCCAGAAAATCCGAGCAATACCAGGAATGTTTGAACGCGTCAGGCAGTCTATGACGAGGCGTGTTCAGGCGTGTATTCAAGCGCAAGGCGGTCATTTTGAGCACTTCCTTTAAAGGTAAGGCGGATACTTGCTGGAACACATAATGGGCTGTAACTCGAAAACAAAGCGATTTCGGGCATATGTTTATATGAACTTTTTTTCATTGTTTTCAGGTCCTGAATCCATCCTGAAAGTGCGTCCCACATGTTATGAAACACCCTGTATATATATATATATATGTATATATATATATATATATATATATATATATGTGTGTGTGTGTGTGTGTGTGTGTGTGTGTGTACAAATGTACTCTAGGTATCTGTTCATAATACATAAATATAATAACATATATATATATATATATATATATATATATATATATATATATATATATATATATATATATCCCACGAGGGTAATTCAATAAGTATCCGCACTTTTTATTTTCACAATTTTATTTCCACATCTGATAGATTATAAACACATTACTTCTCAACATAGTCTCCCTGTTTCTTAATACACTTAGTCCAGCGATCTACAAGTTTCCTAATACCATCACAAAAGAATGTTTTTGGCTGTGTGCGTAGTTAGTTCATGCACCGCCTCCTTCAAGTCATCATCGCCTTGGAATACCACTCAAAGCGTCTTTTAGTGTGTCCAAACAGGTAAAAATCCGAAGGTGCCAGGTCTGGACTGTAGGCTGGATGGTCGAGAACTTCAAATTTAAGTTCTTGAAGGCATTTTCTAGTCTGTGCAGCGGTATGAGGGCGCGCATTGTCGTGTAACAGAATAACACCTTCCGACAATCTCCCTCTCCGTTTTGTGCGAATTACTTGCTTTAACTCATTCCGAAGCATGCAAGAATACGATGCACTTGTTACTGTACTTCCACGCTCTAGATAATGTTCAAGGATAGGGCCTCGTGTATCCCAAAACAGTGTTAGCATAACTTTACCTGCTGACGGCTGCGCTTTGAACTTTCTTGCAACGGGAGATATTGGATGCTTCCATTGCATGCGCTGTCGCTTGCTTTCTGGTTCATAGTGATGGATCCAGGTTTCATCTCGTGATAATGCGCTTCAAAAAGTTTTCACCTTCGTTATGATACCGCGCCAAAAGACGAGAGCAGACGTCTATATGATTACGCTTGTGCTCTTCTGTCAACTGTTTGGGCACCCATCTTGCACAAACCTTGTGAAAGCCAAGAATGTCATAACTGTCGAATAGGCTGACCCTTGACTGATATCTAATGAAGATGCAATTTCTTTTATTGTTAATCTTCTGTCATCGAAAATCATGGCTCTGGCTTCTTCCTGCTTGTCACCACTGGTTGATGTTGACGGTCGTCCTGAGCGCTGAGCATCTGTTACACATGTCCGACTTTCCTTGGACATTTTAATCCACTCGTACACACTTCGCCGTGGTAACGCATTATTCCCATACTGAGCACATAAACGCGTGTGAATTTCAGCTCCTTTCACACCTTCTGCCCCCACAAAAAACGAACCACGGATCTCTGTTCTTCCCGAGTACAAATTGAAAGCGGTGCAGCCATGCTCACTACTCGTACGATATGTGACAGCTACGAGTAGCCTAAATAAGCCTATAGATCTCAGTTTGGCTCGTTATTACGAGTATATAATATATACACACTATATTATCACTAAATAAAAAGTGCGGATACTTATTGAAGTACCCTCGTGTGTGTGTATATATATATATATATATATATATATATATATATATATATATATATATATATATATATATATATATACACCAGGGGTGTTCGGAAAGTTTCCGGAAACCATTTCCGGAAACTACTAGTTGGAATGAAATGAAACTTGAAGGAAGAGAGCATCCTCGAAGTATTCCCCATGGCGGGCAGGGAGTGTATCCCTTTGGGGTAGAAGTCCGTTGTCTGCTTTATGAAGCCATGTTCTACTGTTGTTTTAGAGTTCTTTATCCGAGGGAACGTGCATTTCTTGAAGGTGGTCTTTCAGGGAGCCGAAGAGGTAATATTCTGAGGTAGCAAGGTCCGGGCTGTACGGTAGGTGAGTGACAACTGTTCACTGGAAGCTGGCAAGAAGTTGAAATGTGGCGAAAGAGCTGTGTGTGGGGGTGGGGGGCGAGCGTTGTCGTGAAGAAGGCAAACGTCCTGGTCTTTTCCGCCAGATGGCATTTCTTAGTTTCTGTAGTGACTCTGAATACCTATAGGCATTCACAGTGGTGTTCGACTCCAGAAAATCCAACAGCAAAAGCCCTTTGTGATCCCAAAACACCGTCACATTGATCTTCGCTGACACATAGCTTTTGTCATATCCCAACTTCTTGCCAACTTCCAGGGGACAGTTGTCACCCATACACAGTACAGCCATAACCTCGGCCCCCTGAAAGACTACCTTCAAGAAGTGCACTTTACTTCAGATAAAGCTCTCCAAAATTTCACTAGAACATGACTTCGTCAGTAGAGCAGGGACTTTTATCTGCACGGAGATACACTCGCTGCCCGCCAGATGGCAGAAGTGCGTCGTCGATTCCGATTTGGACACTTCTTTCGTTACATTTTATTTCAACCGTAGTTTACTTTTAAAAAACGTTTCCGGAAACGTTCTAAACAACCCCTCACAGTTTACATTCTGTAAATACGATGCTAATATACTGGTCAAAAAAAGAAACGCAATTTTTGAGATTTATTAATAAACATGAGGACTCAGTATATAGTAAATGATTCTTTAACATAACAGTCAATAACGCGTATGGCCACCCCTAGCCACAATGCAGGCTTGGAGTCTGGCCCTCATCGACCTCAACAGTCTCTGCAGGAAAGCAACAGGGATGGCCCTCCACTCTTCAATAATTGCATTGGTCAGTTCCCTGATGCATCAGTGTGAAAAGGACCTCTGTAAGGCCTGCGGGATCGGAGTCCTGCATTACGGAGTCGGTTTCTGACGGTCTGGTCACTAATTCTGTTGTTGTGGATACCAGGTGTCTCTCTGGCTGTCTGACGAGCATTCCACTGCCGATGACGCAGGTGCTGCAGTACAATGTGGCGATCCTGGCATTGGGTCGTCACACGAGGTCGCCCACGTCTTGGCAGGTCCTGAACACTTCCTGTGGCATTGTACCGTCTAACAAGCCTAGAGATTGTGCTGGGATGCACATGCATTCGTTGTGCAACTTGGACAGCAGACATGCCTGCATCCAACATGCCCAAGGCACGACCTCTGTTGACCTCTGAGAGTCGTGGCATGCCTCAATCGCGGGAAAAAGTTTGGTTTTCTCAACGGGCAGTGTGTATTCTGTGAAGTCAAAGAAAAAATGCATGCCTTCATAAAGAATACATTCAATTTAATCTCTGTTTATTGTTTGTAACAAAATGGCGTCTTAGCCGGGATTAGTCAGGTTTAAAAACATGCACTAAGTGGCTTTAAAAGATTTGAACAAACATTTAACCATAATCTTGAAACTGTGATAATACCACTAACAACTTAAATTTTACACCATATGCAAGCTAATTGCGTTTCTTTTTTTGACCAGTATATATAGTTCTCAGTTACGTTTTATATGCATATTACTAGAGCCCACCTTCAACACCTCGTGTGTTTCTGAGGATGTCAGTAGACGAAAGCGCTTGAGCACCATTCTGTGTTTCCTTTTTCCTTCGTGGTTAGTTTTATCACAAATATTATTCACGTATTACTTTCGTGAAATAATTTTCATATATATATATATATATATATGCGCCTCGGTGGTGTAGTGGTTAGTGTCGCTGACTACGAATCCATCGGCCCCGGGTTCGAGACCGGACGGCAGCCGGCGCGCAGCAAAACCCAGCTGTTCATCCTTCCACACAATAAAGAAAGTGGTTGGTAGATAAATGGGTACCCTAAGTGGCCTAGTGGTTAAGATGCTGGGCTGCTGATGGAGCGTGGTTCAGATTCCACGTTAAACTGTAGGTCTAAGGTGGAGTGAAAAGCTTGACCTTCGTCAGAATGAACAATTCGGGCGGAAGCTAACCAAAATTTTTATATATATATATATTATAAAAATACCAACGAAGGACAAAGAAAACACGAAATGATGCTCAAGAGATTTCGTCTAATGACATCCTCAGGAACACTGAAATTAATAACAAGTTCGAGACTATATATAGGTCACAAAGAAAAAAAAAAGGTAATATGATTGGTGCACAAAAAAATTGTGGGAGGAGCATACAAATTTAAATGGGAAAAGCTACCAGAGTTTTAGCACCTTGCCCTTCTTGTCCAAATCTGTTCTGAACGCATTCAAAACAACAGGATCAAGCGAAAAAAGACCCTGGCTAATGTTGAAATTATTTGTAAGTTGAATAATGGCAGACTCAAGAATATTTCTATTAACAATGTTGCTTGAGTGAAAAGAACTGAAACATTATTCCAATCAGTACAAGGGGATAACTCCGACAAATGGAGAAAAAGGGCAATGGACGACTGTCCCGTTCTAACGGAATATTGATACTGTTTTACACGCGTGTCCAAATTCTTTCCCGTCTGTCCAATATAAAAGGAATCACATTGTTTACAACCAATTTTATAGATTATGCCTGAATTATTGGTGCTATTTTTTACTATGATGTTTTTCACAATATTGTCATACGAAAATACTACATTAATATTCAAAAGTTTAAGTACATTAGCAATGCCTAAAAAGCCTGGGAAAAATGGAAGCACTAAAATATTCTTCGACAAAGTGCGAGGTTTATTATTCACACGATAGAAAGTTCGTTTTGCCTTGTTAGGACAAGATTCCAAAAAAGCAGGTGGGTAACACAAATCACTTCCAATACTGTTAATTTTTTCCAATCTAATTCGGCATCTATGCATTCCGGACTGGCGATCCTAAGAGACGGAGAAACATTAAAGAAAATATGGCTTTCTTGACGGGGGTGTCATGTCCGGATAAGAGTGTACGTAGGACAAATTGTTTGTATTTTTCTGATAGATACTAAACTTAAAACCTGGGCTTTCTCTATGTACACGCACATCCAATAAGGAACTGAGTTGTTTTGTTCCACTTCCAAAGTAAACTTAATGGAGGGGACTTGATTATTAACTGAAGAGGAAGTTATCCGGGTCACGCTTCATGGGCCAGATACACAAACTATCGCCAACGTACGTAACCATGGGTGCCAACTCCCAGATCTCGGAATGTAAGTTATTTCGAAAAACTTCATAAAAATATTGGAGAGGAGGAGCAACAAGGGATTACCATGCATCCCAAAACCTGTTGATAATATTCGCCATTGAAAGTGAATTTGCAGTCTTTGATGCAAAGTTTAATGAGTTCCAAAACACTTTTACTTTTACTTTTACTTTACGTACACTTTTACTCGGGCATGACACCCCCATCAAGACAGCCATATCTTCTTCAATGTTTCTCCGCGCTCTTAGTAGCGCCAGTCAGAATACATAGATGCCGAATTAGAAAAAATGTATTGAAAGTGATTTGTGTTACACACCTGCTCTTTTGGAATCTTGTCTTAACAAGGCAAAACGAACTTTCTATCGTGTGAATAATAACCCTCACACTTTGTCGAAGAATATTTTCTACTTCCATTTTTCCCAGGCTTTTTGGGCATTGCTAATGTACTTAAACTTTTGAATATTAATGTGTATTTTCATATGACAATATTGTGAAAAATATCATTGTAAAGAATAGTCCTACCAATAATTCAGCATTATCTAAAATTGGTTGTAAACAATGTGATTCCTTTTACATTGGAGAGACGGAAAGAATTTGAACACGCTTCTAAAACAGCATCATTATTCCGTTAGAACGGACAGTCGTCCAATGCCCTTTTTGTCTATTTGTCAGAGTTATCCCACTGTATTGATTGGCATAATGCTTCAATTTTGTTTCCTCAAGCAACATTGTTAATAGAAATGTTTGAGTCTGCCATTATTCAACTTACATATATTTTAACATTAGCCAGGGCCTTTTTTTCGTTTGATCCTGTTGTTTTGAATTCGTTCAGAACAGATTTAGACAAGAAAGGCAAGGTGCTAAATCGCTGGTAGCTTTTCCATATAAATTTGTATGCTCCTCCCACAAATTTTTTTTGTGCACCAATCATATTATCTTTTTTTTTTCTTTTTTTTTGTGACCTATATAATATAGTCTCGAACTTGTTATTAATTTCAGTGTTCGTGACTCGTGAGGATGTCATTAGACGAAATCTCTTGAGCACCATTTCGTGTTTTCTTTTTCCTTCTTGGTTATTTCATCATAAATATTATTAACGTGTTACTTTCGTGAAATAATATATCTATATATATATATATATATATATATATATTATATATATATATATATTATATATATAGGGATGATGATGATGATGGTGATTGTCTGTCTGTCTGTCTGTCTGCTCTATGTTCATTTAAACACGCCAACACGGCTAGGGTAATCTGCACCAAATTTGGTATACTCATTAAGGGAGAACAAGGAATGTTTTAGTAACACACCTGCCCCTTCCAGTCCCCTCCTTATGAGGTGGCGGACTGGAATGGGCACCCTAAACGGCTACGGTAGTCTGCACCAAATTTAGTATACACACTGAAGGAGAACTAGGGAAGATTTAGGAACACACTCGCACCTCCCAGTACCCCTCAGGTTGTTTTCTGAGTTTTTTGCTGCGGAAGGCGCAGCAAGCATTCTAGTATATATATATATATATATATATATATATATATTACCTCTTAAAAGTTTGGAAGTGGAAGTTTTGGAAGTGTGGTTGATTTTTGCTTTTCTTTCAGAATACAAGGAAGAGATTTGAATAACGCTAAAATGGACATGATATTAAAGGGTCCCAGTCTGGCTTGGTGCCTCAGTCGCCGAGATTGTTTGTGTTTCACGAAATGTAGGGGTTTGTACCAAGAAGGGCAATGACAAAAAATAAATTGTATTAAATAAGCACAGTATTGAGTGGAACGTAACATATATAGGGATGATGATGGTGAATGTCTGTCTGTCTGTCTGTCTGTCTGTCTGTCTGTCTGTCTGTTCTATGTTCATTTAAACATGCCAAAACGGCTAGGGTAATCTGCACCAAATTTGGTATACTCGTTAAGGGAGAACAAGGAAAGGTTTTAGTAACAGTACTTCACTTTCACTAATGACAGAATGGCATCGTCACAAATTATGAAGTGTGACCAGAAGTCTACAGTACCAAATCTTGTTTGTTTAGTCCTCTTCTAGTTATTTTGACTGCAACATTGCATGGTCGTCGGTGTAGACTATTGTAAATTAAGCTCTGGACAGATTTCGATGTAGCTGTCTTCCTTTCACGATTTGCAATTCATCCCATCAATGTTACTTTGTGCCTACTCTTATGCTTGTTTGTACTTTTTTTATTGCCGTCCATATCATGACCTTGGAGGCTATAGTTCTTTTGAAACATGGACAAACTTGGCGACTTTGATCACGAAGACATCATCCGAACGGACTTCTCCTTATCATGCCTATTTTAAGGTAATTAAACCTTTCTTAAGGACCATCTTTATATTTATTACAAAGGAATGGTAAGGACACCAAACAGTAACAGACCAGTTAGTCTGTTTAAGGAGGAAAGTTAAAAGATGGAAAAAAATTTAAAGACAAGTGAGAATTTTGAAGCAAAGCAAAGAAGAGAGGTTGAAAGAAAGGAAGGAAATTTAAAGATAAGTGAGAATTTTGAAGCAAAGCAAAGAAGAGAGGTTGAAAGAAAGGAAGGAAATTTAAAGATAAGTGAGAATTTTGAAGCAAGCAAAGAAGAGAGGTTGAAAGAAAGGAAGGAATTTAAAGATAAGTGAGAATTTTGAACCAAAGCAAAGAAGAGAGGTTGAAAGAAAGGAAGGAAATTTAAAGATAAGTGAGAATTTTGAAGCAAAGCAAAGAAGAGAGGTTGAAAGAAAGGAAGGAAATTTAAAGATAAGTGAGAATTTTGAACCAAAGCAAAGAAGAGAGGTTGAAAGAAAGAAGGAAATTTAAAGATAAGTGAGAATTTTGAACCAAAGCAAAGAAGAGGTTGAAAGAAAGGAAGGAAATTAAAGATAAGTGAAATTTTGAAGCAAAGCAAAGAAGAGAGGTTGAAAGAAAGGAAGGAAATTTAAAGATAAAGTGAGAATTTTGAAGCAAAGCAAAGAAGAGAGGTTGAAAGAAAGGAAGGAAATTTAAAGATAAGTGAGAATTTTGAAGCAAAGCAAAGAAAAGGTTGAAAGAAAGGAAGGAAATTTAAAGATAAGTGAGAATTTTGAACCAAAGCAAAGAAGAGAGGTTGAAAGAAAGGAAGGAAATTTAAAGATAAGTGAGAATTTTGAACCAAAGCAAAGAAGAGAGGTTGAAAGAAAGGAAGGAAATTTAAAGATAAGTGAAAATTTTGAAGCAAAGCAAAGAAGAGAGGTTGAAAGAAAGGAAGGAAATTTAAAGGTAAGTGAGAAGCAAAGCAAAGAAGAGAGGTTGAAAGAAAGAAAGGAAATGTAAAGACGAGTGAGAATTTTGAAGCAAAGCAAAGAAGAGAGGTTGAAAGAAAGGAAGGAAATTTAAAGGTAAGTGAGAAGCAAAGCAAAGAAGAGAGGTTGAAAGAAAGAAAGGAAATGTAAAGACAAGTGAGAATTTCGAAGCAAAGCAAAGAAGAGAGGTTGAAAGAAAGGAAGGAAATTTAAAGATAAGTGAGAATTATAAAGCAAAGAAGAGAGAATCCTTATGAAAATTCTATAATACTTTTATGAACTAACAAATACTTCTAAATGGGTTAAGGCAAGATAAGCATCCAGTCTCTTTTTAAGGGACTCTATCGAATTACTTGAACTACGCTAGCTGGTAATTTATTCCACAAATTAACTATACGATTGAAGACAAAATGCTTAGTTTAATTAAATTAAAATGTTTACCGATTAATTTCAGACCCTTACCGCGAGTTCTCTCTGCATTTCTGAAGGTGAACTATTTTTCGGCGTCAACATTATCAAAACCTTTAATCATTATAAACACCTGCATTAAATCTTCTCGAATCTGCCATTTTGTAAGTGAGAATAAATTTAACCAATTGGGCAGCGTATGATTTATTTCTAAGTCTGGGTATCTATGTCCTGCCGTAGTAAATATGGGGACCAAAGCTGAATGCAGTATTCTAGGTGGGGGCGTACAAAGGAATTATATAATGTAAGCATTGTTTTCTCCGACTTAAATTCAAATGATCTACCAATAAATTCTAAGACTCTATTTGCTTTTCTAACCGCTTCAACACATTGATTACACATTGATTTAAGAGTGTCAGCAACAATAATACCTAAATCTCTCTCTTTCGTAACACTCGTTAGTGTCTTGTCGTGTATAGAATACTTCTCTTTAACATTATTTCTATTGATATGCAACGTTTTACATTTATCTATATTGAAGTTCATTTGCCAAATTTCTGCCCACTCAAGTAACTTATTAATATCCTCTTGAATCTACAAACGTTCTGCCACTGACTTTGTTCGTTCCCCTAGTTTGGTATCATCCTCAAATTTAGACATTATACTGTTAATTCCTACATCGATGTCATTGATATAAATAATATAAATAATAAAAAAACTGATCCCTGAGGCACGCTGCTAGTTACACTTTTCCAGTTCGACGCTTTGCCGTTAATGACCACTCTATGTTTACGTCCGCTAAGCCAATTTCTATTCCATTTGAGAACATTTTTTGGATTGAATTGAATAACCTTTATTAATAAGAGAATAAATACAGTGGTCTTGCAATTTACAATGACGTAAATAATTGTGAAGTTGGACTATTTATTTTATTTAATTTGGTCCTTAAGCTTTAGACTTACCATCAATTCCGTGAGAATGAAGTTTAGCTAATAAGCTTCTCTGTGGCACTTTATCAAACGCTTTTTGAAAATCGAAATATATAACATCTACTGTTTAACTCTCGTCCTGTACTGTATATTTACAATATCATAAAGAAGTCTGGCAGATTAGCAAGACAAGAACGATTACGTCGAAGCCGTGTTGACAATCTTTGATTAATTTATTAATTTCTAAGTAATAAACTATTTTATCCCGAACGATCGTCTCCATAAGCTTACCAACTACCGAAGTCAGGCTAATAAGACGATAATTTCCCGGAAGCGAGTTGTCCCCTTTTTTAAATATTGGCGTAATTTTTGCGAGTTTCCAATCGAACGGAACTTCCCTACACTGTAGAGATTTATTATTAAATGCGATTTATTATTATATTTATCATATACTAGTGGAGCGACCCGGCGTTGCCGGGGTGGATGTTCAACGCTATAAGCTAACGAAAATATCACGACTTAACCTACCCAATCGTCCAGGGCGTACAATTAACCTAACTGGGCATTCAATTAACCTACCCGAGTATCCAGTTGACCTAACCTGGCATTCAATTAACCTACCCGGCACTCAATTAACCTACCCGGGCATTCAGTTGACCTAATCGGGCATTCAATTAACCTAACCGGGCATTCAATTAACTTAACCTGGCATTCAGCTGACCTAACCGGGCATATACTGTGTATATATATATCGTTCAACATCCACCTGGTAACGCCGGGTCGCTCCGCTAGTTTTAATTATATGTGAAGCTCAAGATTTTCATGACTGTGTTCTTTTGTATAGTTTTATTGACCAAATAATTAATTAGTCATGAAAATCTTAAGATTCAGAAATCTTGACACAATGTGAAGCTCAAAATTTTCACGGCTGTGTTCTTTTCTGTAGTTTAATCGCGGTGCTGGGGCCTTCGGGCCCAGTAATTTCAATTATTTAATTTATTAACACCCAGGTGCACAACCTGGCGACCTAATTAATATGTGTGTGTGAAGTTTCATGTTTGTAACTGCTTCCATTTTAGAGTTATGGCTGGAACACACACACACACACACACACCACCACACACACACACACACCTTTTATTATAAGTATAGATATGTAAGAGGAGACACTATTGCGCAATTCATTTCTTGAAGTACCTTTGGATAGAGCTTATCTGGACCTGGAGTTTTATTAGGATTAATTTTATCTACTGTCGACAGCACTTCACTTTCGCTAATGATAAAATTGCGAAGATTTAAATGATGACCATTGAGTATGATTACGGGAACAGGAATGTCGTTCATATTTTTGTTAGTAAACAAACGGTAGAAAATAATTTCTTTAAAAGTTCCGTCATTTGCGAGCCATCATAAATTTGTTCGTTATTTTCGCCTATGAGTGGACCAATCGTCTGCGAAGCTACTTTTTTTATTCCTAACATTTAATTTGGTTCACTATATATATATATATAATAGCTCATAGTTGTGCTTACGTTTTCGAATAAGTTCATTGCTTCGCGTAAACAATAAATTGTATGTATTGTCATTGAACAAATTATTTTTTTCTTTAAATTTGAAATACGCGTTCCTTTTTAACGTCAAACTACTTTGAATTTCAGCATTCCACCATTTAGGTTCAACAGGCTTCGCCAATCTCTGTTTACGTAATGGACTATAACTCGATTCTAAACGTTTAAAATAATTATAAAAAGAATTTCATGTCCCATTAATATCATCTCGCCCTTTTAAAGCCCCTTTTAAAGCCCTTTTGAAATACAAAACATATTTCAAGCTCTCCGATTATGAACTTTAATTTCAAATGTCATTTGCCTGTGATCACTGGTGGAGAAGTAGTCTCCTATAAAGATATCATCAATTGAGCCTATGTCTCTACTTAAAACTAAATCTAGAATAAGGAGCTCTGTGGTGTGATCCTTGACCATTTGAAAAAATTAAATTTTCAAGCAAACTCTCTTACAGCCGACGATTGGAATTAGACAATAAAGGACTACCCTACTCCCTGCAAAGCAGATTAAGATCATCCATAATTATCGCATCACGTTCGCTACTTACGTAAGAAATTAGTTCCTGAAGTCTATTATCACTATCGACAGTCTGAAAGGGAGACCTATATACTAAACCTATAATTACTTTGTTTCGTGAGTTGTCTTTAATTTCAACAAACGTCGTATTTATATTACCAATTTCTACAAATTTTTTGATTACGGGTTTTAAGTGTGATTAAACGTATAGTACAGTACTACCCCGGCTTCCTTCTATTCCATCATTGTTAATTATCTCATAAACAATGATATTCTCCAAGAAAATCTCTACTCTGAATTTTGTATTTAATCAGAGTTCATTCATTGCTATAACCTCACATTCTTTGTCAAGGACAAAAAAGCAAAGATCAACCTCAGCATATTAAATTGTTAAGTGTTCTAGATATAATACGGATCCATAGATCAATTTGATACAGGATATGACATACTGTTATGAAGTGTGAAACATGAGCGAGAAACCTACAGGCGCTTCCAAACTTTTGAGCGATAGTATATACAGTATATATATATATACAGGGCGTCCCAAAAAAATGTATACACACTTTAACAGCTGATAGATCAATTGATGTTTCTTTCTTTCCAAGTTAAACCCATTAGAATTAATAATGGCAGTCAGACTAAGCTTTGAACAAAGGAAATTCATTCTAAAATGCTACTGGAAGTGTGAAAACGCAGTTGAAGTGCAAAGACAGTTTGGAGGGAGTTTCAAACAGATCCACCAACGCGACTTACCATCACTCGAATTAGAGATAAGTTTGAAGCCGATGGAACTGTTCAGAATGTCCACAAGAAGCGTTCCGGAAGACCACGGCATCGACAAGCCCCACAAAGCAAGAAAGAGTACTGAAAACGTATCACCAAAGTCCAAGAAAATCTGTGCGGCAAGCGAGTCGTGAGGTAGGAATTTCAGAATCGTCTGTCCAACGCATTTTGAAGCACTGTCAATGGAAAAGTTACATTCCAAGATTAGTCCATGCTATTAATGAAGATGATCCGGACCGAAGAGTGGAGTATTGCGAGTGGTACTTGGCACGATGTGGATGTGGATTGGACGAAGGGGTTTCGTAGAATACCCTCCACGTTCACCAGACCTCACACCACTAGACTTTTTTTTATGGGGATACTTAAAAGACAAAGTCTACGCTATAAAACCTGCAACAGTCGCTGAATTGAGAGCAGCCATTGAACGAGAATGCACACAAATACCAAACGAAATGTTTCGTGATGTTTGCGATTCCATTGCTTCGCGTTATCAGCAGTGCCTGGACCAGAACGGACGTCAGTTTGAAAACGCGTTGACAAAACAATTAAATAATGTCTGTAGATTCTATTACATTTTGAAAATGAAATGTATTTTAATAAACACTGCCTTTATAAGTATTTAAAGTGTGTATACATTTTTTTGGGACGCCCTGTATATATATGGTAATAGTATACAATATCTTCCTCACCTCAGTTCCTAATAAAAATTATTGCAATGCGTAGAAAATAATAAATAAAACCTTTCTTTTAAGTAAAGTTTTTTCGGTCGATCATATTTATGGGGATATTTAATTAACGATATCCATTTGACGTGACGTTTTCCTGATTGGGCTATTTTTTTCGATACTCTGCGACTTAATTAGTTGGTTGGTTTCTGTTCTGGCTATTTTTTTTCTTCTAATTGGATTCAGTTTGGGTGATACCTCAGTTTGGTCGTGTTTGTAATAGAATTATGACGTGCTGTTCGTGTGGTTTCGACTTTGAGACCTTGATTCTTCATGTGCCCAAGATGAAGACTAAAAAAGTTATTACTTAACATGTTATTACATTATCATTTGTATAATTTAGGTCTCGGGGGTACAGGGGCGGAGCCCCCGTAAAGATCACGCATTACAAATTGATCGGTATAGGGTTCACTTTGTGATGCGTGATCTTTACGGGGCTCCGCCCTCGTATCCCCGAGACCTAAATTATACAAATGATAATGTAATAACATGTTAAGTTATGCACTTTTTTAGTCAAAAATACATTTTTCTAGTATACATTTTTCTAGGTTAGGTTAGGTTAGGTTAGGTTGGTTTCCGAAAATAAAGTAATTACATGCTATAAATAAACGTTTTACATCGATTGTGAAGTCAAGTTCATAAAATTGAGGTGAGGGGGATGTTGTATACAGTTACCATATATATATATATATATATATATAAAATGCCGCGTAATGTGTCCCTTTAGCTTCTTTCCATCTGAGCTTCCTAGTAATATATAGCCAACTAACTTCTGAACAAAAGATTGTAGAGGATGTATGTAAGTCCTATAGGCCCTCCACAGCCCAAATTATTCCTTAAACCAATTATGACAAGTTCTGATCGGACCTAACTTAATGTCTTTTCCCGCCTTAATAAATTGTCGGCTTGCTTTAATGTGGAATCCGAAGCGTGGATCACTACATCATCTGAACACGGATGCCATGTATTGATTTTTAATATAAAAGTTAATAATAATTATTTTAAATTAAACAACATTATAACTGTAACTACTGTCAGGGAGGGGCAGCCACCAATCACGAAAACGGGATTTGTAGGCTGCGTTCTAGAGCGAGGGTGTAAGTCTGTAAGAGAACATTTAAAGTGCTCAGCTCCTCAGTTTCTCGCTGTAGCTTTTCGTTCATTAAATGGTTTATGATTAGTGTTATCGGTCTCTCTTTACGTTATAATGTAAAAACACGTATTCAACTGGCTTCTCCGTCGTTAATATGTTTGTGTTAATTAAACAAATCATTTAAATAGCGTAAAACGTTATAATTTCGAAATTTCTTTTGTTCAAAATGTGCGGCATTACTTGTCCACTCAGTTCAACTGACTGCCACGGTCTACCTTATACAGAATAGAAAACATCACTGTAAATTAGTAAGAAAGAGTTTGATTTAAGTAAAATAACGAAGATAAATAATCAAAATAATCAGTAAAAAATAATCACGACAAGGAGAACGTTCACTCATCCCACTGTACCCAGACTCAACGTCGCTTAACTTCGCTTTGTTCAAAATGTGTGGCATTGCTTGTCCACTCAGTTCAACTGCCTGCCACGGTCTACCTTATACAGAATAGAGAACATCACTGTAAATTAGTAAGAAAGAGTATGATTTAAGTAAAATAACGAAGATAAATAAAAAATAATCAGTAAAAAATAATCACGACAAGGAGAACGTTCACTCATCCAACTGTACTCAGACTCAACGTCGCTTAACTTCGCTGCTCTACCCGGAAGCGGTATTGCGACATGGGTACAGCGTAACCGAAACTCACCCAGTAAATAATAAAAAAAATGGGTACTGTTACGTGTGATTATGTGTGACAGCATCTCACTGGTACAGAGTACTGGATATTAGTAGTGTGACCGCAAAAGAGGAGAGTGCATCATAGACAGTGGAGAGCATCTCCAGTAGTATGATGGCAAAAGGTATGAGGAAGTTGGGGTGCTCTGAAATTCTGCCCCTCAAGGGGCAAATGCCCTTCATTAAGACCTGTGAGACCCCAACTTCCTCATACCTTTTGCCATCATACTACTGATATTCATTAGGTTGGACTTATAAATATACTACTAGTAGTAGTAGTAGGTACTACTACTACTAAATAATAACCATAATAATATTACAAAATATAATTCCTTTTCCTTTCTTCGTAGTGACCGTGCATCCGGTCATACCTCATACCTTTTGCCATCATACTACTGATATTCATTAGGTTGGACTTATAAATATACTACTAGTAGTAGTAGTAGGTACTACTACTACTAAATAATAACCATAATAATATTACAAAATATAATTCCTTTTCCTTTCTTCGTAGTGACCGTGCATCCGGGTCATTCATGGCAATAATATATTCATTCTCCTCAATTCTTGATTTATTCATGACATATTCAGTAATTTACAAGTGGTGAGTTACCTGTCTGTAAAAGCGTCTCTTTTTTCCGCTCGTGAAAGGCACTTCTGTTCTTTACTCCAACAAAACTCCTTTTGCTAACCATAATTTTCACTCACATTTTGTTATCAGTCGATAAGATTAATCTGAGCAGCGAGTTTTCTACTGTAAATGTCCTGAAATACAAAAGTTTTTTATTAAGGGTCACACACACACACACACACACACACACACACACACACTAGAGTTGGGACGGAGATCCTGATCCTATATCTTCATGATGCTGTTCAAATTTTAAAATCCTGAACCTGATCCTGATCGGGAAAAAAATATAGGATCTTATATGCTACCATACTAGGTAAGATGGCATATTGGTTTCAGTGTATGTACAGAAGATCCCGCTATGTCCGCGAATTCAGAATCCGTGATTCTTATATCCGCGACCATTTACAGTAAAATGGGCATAAAAATTGTTGTATCCGCGAACCTTAACCTCCTATCCGCGAACTTCACCGCGAATATACTGTAGGAAAAAAAAATATATATATATATACTGTGTATGCCATAGCTGGAAATAAACATGATTTTTGCAAATTAAACGATACATCGATTTAAGATGTAATTTAAAGGTTATTAGAACATAGTATACTGTAGCGTACAATATTAATCGTAACATAGTGGTGGTTTGTTCTTTTGAATGAACCGTACATGTTTACTTCATGTGTTCGAACGCGTGGTATGTCCTTGGATTTGGTCAATAAAGTTATCCTTAATTTTTATTATTTTTTTTCTTCTCATGTGAGACGTCTCCTCTTCGTTCTGTCATGGATGCCTTTTCTTAAATTAATACCATTTTAATTCATTGTATGTATTTGTTCTTCATTATTTAGGTTTATAAATAGGTTTAATTGGTTTGAGTTGGAACTGAATCCCATTTTTCCCATAAGATATGTTATTTTCATGGCCACGTCGTGGCCGATGTCGTAACATCGCTTCCCGGAGGTTAGCGAAGTTAAACGACATCGGGTCTGGGTAGTAGCTGGATGGGAGACCGTCCTCCGCTCCCAGATTATGTAGCGACCCGTGGTTCGATCCCACGTAAAGCTGTAGGTCCCCTCCGTCATATGACCTTAGGTGTTGCGAAGGAGGTTAAACAACCCCAATTAAAAAAAACATATATATACACACACAGTACTGGGATGTGCGCCGCTAATTAACGCCGCTAACTTTTTATTAGCGATACAGGTAGCGGCGCTGTTTTTAGAGAAAAAGTCAATCGCTAATTTTTCAAAACCACTTGTATAAATTGAATAGAATTTATTCTTTCGTTGTTTTGTTTTCCCTAATAATATATACGGAAGGAACTGTACTCCTGCGTGAAAAGGTTTTCATTTTTGTAGACTGTAACGTCACATTTTTGTACCTTAGCAACCAATTATATCAAGGTGTGTGTGTGCTAATATATGTAAGAAAATTACGGAAGGCAGAACATATATAAATTGCGGTGGTTTCAGAAAAAATTAGCGACAAAATTAGCGTTATCGTTTCTCATATTTCTTCATACGGGATGGTTTGATAATGAACGTAAGCGTACAAAATGTATCGTTTAGTATGAAAGTCCGCGCGCTGACTATATATACATTTACTCCGTATTAAAAATGGCATATATCAAATCCGCCACGCTAGTTGAATTTATATTATACATTCAAGTTAGGCCTCTTATTGGATTAAGAGGGCGCGATCGACAGATTTTGTCTAATTGCGCTAATTTATATTGATATATTTATGCTTCTAAAAGTTTGACAAAATTGTCAGGCAAAGCCTACCCTGCCTACCCTATAAAGAACGCCTCTGATATGTATATATAAAATATTGAAGAAGGAATATAATGACACGAAAGAAGAAAATTGTTAAAAAAATACGTTGACTTAATTGTGCGGACCACAAATTTGAACTAGCGGTGAACAAAACCATTAATTCTCAACAAGGAGTAAAACCTCTTACTGGAAGAAGAAGGAATATAGACACATTTCTTAACAGATCTCTCTTGACTGCTTCTGAATAAACAATTCAGGAAAGAGTTAATGATTCCCAATTAAGATAGAGTTTTTTATAAGACTGTCCAACTAGATTCAATTCCACGTACTCTTTGTTTCACTGTTATGACGATATTAAGGAAGTTTTGGTGCTACTGTAGTATGCGGTCTACCTACGATTGGTTAGGTTTAATTATGATATTTTCGTTAAAACTAACGAAAATATCATGACTAAACCTAACCAATCGTCAAGGGCGATTAACATTGGGATGTAAACAAGCAATTAGCAAACAAGATAAGAAATTATACTTGAAAGGTAAACCGCCGAATCGTAGGTAGGCCGCATACTACAGTAGCACTGAAGTTTTAAAAGTATATTTAAACAAAAATTTAAAATAAAACTCACGCAAATTTGACTCTGACAATTGGGGCTTTCTATTAAAACTAATCAGTATTGTTGGAGCCATTTGAGGAAGTTACAGTACAAAAAAATTAAGTGATCCCGTGCCTCTATTTGATAAGGGCATTGATTACGACTTTATAAATATGGATGAAACCGAGTGTCGAAGTCATAATGAAAAACGTGCAAAGAACATTCTTATCTGAACTATACATTAAATGTGAGCGCGCATGCGCACCGTGAATTCGGTTGATCTTATCTCGTCTTAGGTTTGAAATAAAGTTATAAGTTAGACGGGTCATAATTCTTTCCGTGTCATGTAAAAAAACCTTCCTTAAACAATTTTGAGACTATGCTAAATCATTTTCTGTCATTCACGGTTAACTCGTGATCTAGTTTAAGATGACGTATTATACTCTGTTAGAAAATCTAGAAGAGGAAGAACCATTGTTGTCCCAAGGCGATATGATGACTAAGCTGATTGATGCAGCATTGCTTGTATATATTAAGTTAAGGTGTATATATATCCATCTCATAATTGTAAGGTTAGTGAAAAATTCACTTAATTTAGAGCTAGCATTTTTGGGCTCTTGTGGCATCAGTGTTTGGGACTCTGGTGGCATCATTTTGGGGCGCTGCGCGTCCTTTCTACTCGTTTGTGGGATGTCGTACGTACAGGGTGTGGTCTGATAGAGAGCTCTCTTGCAATTCAGTTTGGTTGTTTAGATACAAGATTGTTGCATCGTGCAATAGTCCAGGTTGCGTTGTTGTTGCAAGGTTGGGAAAGAAGACCATAAATAGTACCCCTTTTGTTTTTATATCAAATTCATGTAACTAAGATCTAAGGTAGGCCCGCATCGAGTCAGCAACCCTGAGGTAGGACCTAATAGGATCTCAAATCCGTAAGTTTAATTTTAGCTTAACTTGGGCTGTAGGTAGAACTGGCCCTTTAGAATTTGGCCGTTCACGGCTCAGCTGGGATTTTGAACCAACAAATAAATAAAATAACATGGTCCTTCAGAACCGGATTCTACCCCAAGACTGAGTCAGTGACTATTTTTTTCGGCAAAGTTCTGATTGTGCAAATTGTAGCCCAAGTTAGGCCTAGACGGGTTGAGTATTATTGAGTTAAGGTCCCAGGGTAGAAAGTTTGGTCGCCCAATTGCGAAACTTGGCCAGTCGTCTGTCGTTGTTTTAGCCTATTTTTACCGGTTTGGTTAATTTGGGTTATTACTGAATTAAGGTCCCAGGGTAGAAAGTTTGGTCGCCCAATTGCGAAACTTGGCCAGTCGTCTGTCGTCGTTTTTGGCCTACATTTTACCGGTTTGGTTAATTTTGGGTTATTATTGAATTAAGGTCCCAGGGTAGAAAGTTTGGTCGCCCAATTGCTAAACTTGGCCAGTCGTCTGTCGTCGTTTTTGGCCCACATTTTACCGGTTTGGTTAATTTTGGGTTATTATTGAATTAAGGTCTCAGGGTAGAAAGTTTGGTCGCCCAATTGCGAAACTTGGCCAGTCGTCTGTCGTTGTTTTGGCCTACATTTTACCGGTTTGGTTAATTTTGGGTTATTATTGAATTAAGGTCCTGGGGTGGAAAATTTGGTATTCCATACTGGTGTTTGGTTAGTACCCCACCCAGCAATTCAGTTTATTTGAAAGTAAAATTTGCGTTTGATCAGTTTGGTTAAGTATTTCTGCCAATTCAGCTCATTTGGCATTGAGCCCAATTGTTGTTTGCATTGAAGATGAGTGCATCTGAATTGAACAAATTTATAAAAAGGAGAAGCGCCTACAAAGGTCTAATTACAAAGGTCATTGCCACTATAGATTCTGCCATAGAGCAAGAGGATTTACGCTTAGTGACTGCGCAGCTTTCCATATTAGAAACTAAAAAGGTTGCTCTAAGTGAGGTAAATGTTAAAATTGAGGCTCTTATAGAAGAGGATGAAATAGAAAATAACATAATTTACTTTGAAGAGATTATTGATGATATAATTAAAGTAGGCCTCCGAGCAAAGAGTTTAGCAGCTCAGTACAGTTAGAGACCAGGTCTAATAATGAAACACAACACTCAACAAATGATGTTTGTGAAGTTAAGGTTAACAGATCTGTAGTTCAATTACCGAGGCTTGTACTCAAACCATTTTCTGGGAGTATTCAGGAATTAAGGTCCCAGGGTAGAAAGTTTGGTCGCCCAATTGCGAAACTTGGCCAGTCGTCTGTCGTCGTTTTTGGCCTACATTTTACCGGTTTGGTTAATTTGGGTTATTATTGAATTAAGGTCCAGGGTAGAAAGTTTGGTCGCCCAATTGCTAAACTTGGCCAGTCGTCTGTCGTCGTTTTTGGCCCACATTTTACCGGTTTGGTTAATTTTGGGTTATTATTGAATTAAGGTCCCAGGGTAGAAAGTTTGTCGCCTAATTGCGAAACTTGGCCAGTCGTCTGTCGTTGTTTTGGCCTACATTTTACCGGTTTGGTTAATTTTGGGTTATTATTGAATTAAGGTCCTGGGGTGGAAAATTTGGTATTCCATACTGGGTTTGGTTAGTACCCACCCAGCAATTCAGTTTATTTGAAAGTAAAATTGCGTTTGATCAGTTTGGTTAAGTATTTCTGCCAATTCAGCTCATTTGGCATTGAGCCCAATTGTTGTTTGCATTGAAGATGAGTGCATCTGAATTGAACAAATTTATAAAAAGGAGAGCGCCTACAAAGGTCTAATTACAAAGGCCATTGCCACTATAGATTCTGCCATAGAGCAAGAGGGATTTACGCTTAGTGACTGCGCAGCTTTCCATATTAGAAACTAAAAAGGTTGCTCTAAGTGAGGTAAATGTTAAAATTGAGGCTCTTATAGAAGAGGATGAAATAGAAAATAACATAATTTACTTTGAAGAGATTATTGATGATATAATTAAAGTAGGCCTCCGAGCAAAAGAGTTTAGCAGCTCAGTACAGTTAGAGACCAGGTCTAATAATGAAACACAACACTCAACAAATGATGTTTGTGAAGTTAAGGTTAACAGATCTGTAGTTCAATTACCGAGGCTTGTACTCAAACCATTTTCTGGGAGTATTCAGGAATGGCAAGGATGGGCAGACAGTTTTCAATCAGCAGTTCATTCTAGTCAAGTGTTAAGTGCCGTGGAGAAGTTTAATTATTTGCAGTCCCTCTTGGAAGGGGAGGCAGCAAAGACTATAGCAGGATTAGCATTAACAGAGGCTAATTATAATGTGGCTTGGGATATATTAAAGAAACGGTTTGGTAAGCCAGAGATCTTAATTAAAAGCCACCTCCGTGCACTTTTAGCTATACCTCCTGTTAATAATCCTAATAGTGTCAAGGAGTTACGGCAGTTATATGATATTTGAAATTAGAACTAGGTCCCTGGATAACTTGGGTGTAGGAATGGAAAGGTATGGTATAATGTTGGTTCCTACACTGGAGTCTAAATTGCCTAGCTCAATTTTGCTTGAATTAAGTAGGGGACACTCTACAGAACATGTGTACATCCCCCTTCAGCAGATGTTAAGTCTTTTAGGCACAGAATTAGAAGACGAGAGGGAATTGAGTTGCACAGTGGGATGGTAACCAAGGGGACAAAGGCAGGCACAGCACCAAAGTTTCCACAAAAAAGGAATAACCCAGGTACAGTGTCAGCTCTACATGCATCCTCTTGAGAATAAATTAAAGGGAATCAAGGAATGCATATTTTGCGAAGGCAACCACAAGTCATATAAATGTGAAGTGGCTGAGGCATTACCCTTTGAGAGAGAAAGGACAGGGTAACTAAGTCCACAGCATGTTTAAATGTTTTTTGAAAGGTCACAGAGCAAGGGTTTTGTAAGTTTAAAATTTTGTGCAAAAGATGTCATGGTAGGCATCAGCCATTATTGTGTGAACACACTCCTAGTAGGCCTACCCCAGAAGTAGAGACATCAGTGGCACATGCCACTGCTATGCAAGGGAGTAAAAGTAAAGGGGGGTTATTGCAAACAACTGCAGCCTTATTAATTGGGAATGAGGGAGAAGCTACTGTAAGAGTGTTGTTTGATAGTGGTAGCCAGTGTAGTTTTTTAAGACCAGAATTTCCAGAAAATTGAAGTTTAAAGAACTTAAGAGGGAAAATTTAAGAATTTCTGGGTTTGGGGGTTCCGTTCAAACCGAACCAAATTTAAAAGGTAGTAGAAGTTCTGGTTAAAGGGTTGTTACCGCAAAGTCCCACTATCAAGGTCCAAGCTGTAGAGATTGAGGAACTTTGTGCTCCAGTCACTACTTGTTTAGATATGGCATGTGTCCAAGAATTGCAAGTTAAAGGAATTAATTTGGGCAATAATAAGTTTGAAGGAACAGAAGATATTAGTCTTTTGATGGAGCTGACTATTATGGGACTTCATCACTGGTAATATTGTCCGCACATCTCGAGGCCCGGTAGCTATTGAAAGTAAGCTAGGCTGGATGCTACATGGTAGTTATTGCAATGAAATGGAA
>JAJOZX010014545.1:25000-86369 GCA_023014485.1 Bathynomus jamesi | reverse complement strand
AAATTTATAATGTTTTATTTTATTGCCATTTAAGCTTAGGACATCATATATTATATATATAGTATATATATATATATATATATTTGACGATTGGTTAGGTTAAGTCGTAATATTTTTGTTAGTTTTAACATTTTATTTGATGGATTTATTTAAAAAAATGTTCCTAAAGATCCTAATGTTGTTTACGTTCTCAACTTTGACCTAGTGCAGTTTGTGTCCCCTTTACGTCGGGGGACGTAAACTACACTTGCTCCCAAAAACTTCAAAAAAACTGAATAATACCATTGTTTACATTAATCAGCTTAATAATATTCATTTTTAAAAGCTATATTTATCCTACATAATTAATAATGATGTTAATTAACAAATTTCATAAATGCGAATTACGTTCTTTGTCCAAAAACGGAGTTTAATTGAAATAATTATTTTACAATTAATAAAATTTTGTGGGAAAAGATTTATTTACATTTTTGAAAGAAAAGAAGGAAGTTGTTCATCCTTTTCATTCAAACGAATTCTATCTCCTTCTTCTGAAAATATGATCATGAAGAGGAAAAGTTTTAATCAAAGACAAGAATAAGAATTTAGCCAACTCACCAAACCGTCAAACCACCGAATAACCAAACAGTAGAAGAAGAGCCGAACGGAGAAGATACGAACACCCGAACCAACAACGAGCAGTCAAATAAAAAAAAAATAATTAAATATTGGAGGGGGAAGTAAAGTTAAAGAAAAATACACAATTAAACAATTAACTTCCCGTTCTTTCTTTGTAATAAGATGTACTAACATATATACATAAGTCTTATTTAAATGAAATCATTATAAATATTCTCATAAGGAAATTTCTAAAGTACAACTTTTTCATATTTGTATTGTGAGTTGTGAATGAGTTATATTTAATATCATGACTGAACAACACACACGAAATTTCACATCAACCACCGACCACACTAAAGAACTAGTTACAACGCTATACTGTATTTTAATTTCAAAGCCTGATGAATCTAGCAACACACAGTAAATGAAAATGTTGCCAGTTTACAGTTGCCAGGCAGTAATTCCTTTATACTTTTCAAATTAAAGATGGGTTGTGAACCTGTTCGCCGAAACAACCTGTTCTGAAATATCATATTTATGATGATGTAGGTCCTCTATATTTCAAAAGTATAGAGAAGTATAGAAATATTTCTATATCTTTATGTATTCCTGTAATTATGTTCTCTATGCATATACCACTTTGAATATTTATTTCTATACAAATACGAAAGGTTGACAAAGTAAACACCACGATATTTGTCTTCAAGAACAACTGGCAAAGCTCATCAATGGAATGCCAGAATGTATTTCAGCTTTACAAAATGCAAAGAACAAAGCAACACCATCCTAAATAAATTGATCCAATAAATCTGTTATTATTTATTGACATTTTATTAAAAAAAAACTTGAGCAAAAACCTACAGGTGTCTATTTACTTTTGTCAACCCTCTGTGCTTATACCTGTGTGAAAGTTTCTTCTAATAAAAATATGTTATCACAGAAAAGGTTATTTTTATTGAAAAACAATTGTTTTCTTATTTTCCACTAATATATATATATATATATATATATCTATATATAAGTATAGAAACAGGGCCACTACCTTGATCTTTGTGTGAACAGAGACCAACGCACGGAACTGCAACTATGTTAACGAGGTGTGTGTGTGTGTATATATATATATATATAAATTATATATATATATATATATATATATATATATATATATTATATATATATATATATATATATATATATATATTATATCTTTGTTACCTTCGTTTTGTTTCCACCTGAATTGTTCATTCTGACGAAGGTCAAACTTATTACTCCATCTTGGAGCTACAGCTTAATGTGAAATTCGAATCACGACCCACTACGGGTGGCCAGAAATTGCAAATCTTTACCCGGACTCCATTTCACCATCTCCAAATCAGCAGCCCAGCCTTTCAAAAACTAGGGCACCCATTTATATACCAAACCATTTTCTCTGGGACGATAAAAAGCTGGGTAGGTTGTGGGCTGACTGCTTTCGTCTTTTGTTGGGGGAAAATAAATATATGATATATATATATATATATATATATATATATATATATATATATATATATATATACGTAAAAAGTAAAAGAAAAACCAGTCGGATTGTGCATGCAGTGTTTAATTTTGATTAAGAGTAAATAAGATTATTAAAATTTAAATAAGATTAACAATTTAATTTGGGTGCAAAGTTTTATTTTATTCAAATATCAGAAAGATACATTAAAGAATATATTATATGAAATCTATATTGTGGTGCAGCGAAAATGTAATTGCGTGTAAAGCAATAAAATATAATGAAGATCCATTTTCAGTTTCCATATCCATTTCATGATCCATATCCATTTATTTGTCCAAGGGGTCAAGGGTTCAAATGTTCAAGGGTTCTCAAGAGTCTTCGCTAAAGTTTATTTTTCTGGGCAGGACGTGTTGCTCAAGTCAGTGAGTTCGAAAAGTTCGATATTCTTAATGAAATTTTCGATCTCTCTCTTCGTTTGTTCACTTGGACTTTTCACTTCGGTCAGGACCCACAAGAACTCGGCTGTGGGTAGAGAACATCCTTAAATATTAAAATGAAAAAGAACTGATACCTACACTGATTACTTCCCACTTTGCGCCATTCCCATTCCAAGGAATTCCAGTTTTAAGAAAAGTTTGTCGATTTTATAAAGTGTAAATAGAGGGTGTGTTGCAACTGCAGGAAATGAGAAGTAACTCCTTTGAAATTCCCATTTTCCGATTTGTTGTTGTTGGGCGACAACTGAAGTGAAAATAATCACGATTGGGAAGAGGTCCTTACACTTACCTCATTTTGTCCATAAACACACAAATATACATACGAATGTACACACATAAATAAAGAGAAAAAATTACCTTTTTCTCCAGATGATGGAAGGTTGACGCAATCGTACAGAACCAAGTATTTGCGTGTAGTATCGTGTTTCAAGATTTCGAATCGTCCAGACGATCCAGTTCCGAATGCTAGTCGTGCTGAAAGAAGACAAATATTTGTATTGGACTCACAAAGAAAGTATTCATTCCATATGGCTTTCTATTTTCCCTCTATTTTCTCTCTATTCGCTCTCTATTCTATCTCTATTCTATCTCTATTCTATCGTTATCTCTTTCTCTATCTACAGTGTGTACATTTATTCAGCACCAGAATTGAAACTTATGATAGAGAGATACATTATTTTACGAAATTTTAATATGGATTGTAACTTACTTGAAGCAACGGGTGTGGGTAGACCTCCGAAGAGTTTGGCCGAAGTGGAAATAAGAGCACCTCTTCAAATGTTGAAAACAGTCGATATTAACAAAAGTTATTAATTAGAAATTAGTAATAATTAAAAATAGAAATTATTTTGTTCTTCTCAAAAATGATATTCTTCGTGAATTTTACGAGTGTTTCTTTCCTTATTTGAGGAAACTTCTTTTGATAAAAACAGTAAAATCCAATCAATACTTTATCATCTCCTAACATTGACATTAATAAACTGTTTATAAATTGCAAACAAAAATTAATTAATAGTTTAAACATCTCAAGTACCTACAGTGAGATCACAATTTTTATCAAGTTGCTAGAAATTGTCTTGTGTAAAAGATACGCTCTCAGAAATACAGAAATTTCTTTGTTTTCAGTTACTATGAAGTGTGACTTATCATATTCCATCGAATTACATTAGTGTCATCAATAGAATAATATTATATTAGATAGCAGAAAGTATTAAAACATAAAAAAAAATAAAGAATTAATGTCATCCTATGAAAAAGACGGAGGCTTCAGTTTTGTTGTCACTTTACCAAATCTTTTTGAAGTTCAAAAGGAAAGGTTCCTTCAAGGAGAATTAACACTTACTTCAACGTTGCTGTATTTGTTATTGATGTACTGTGATCTCTGAAAATTGTTCTGGAGCAGCTGTGCTCCTCCTCAGCTGAAACCTTGTGCCTCATGAATTCATACACAACTTTGCCATTCTGGAATATGAGAAGAAAATATGTGGAGAAAAAATAAATATCTTTAACATCATACAAACACACACACACACACACACACACATACATATATATATATATATATATATATATATATATATATATATATATATATATATATATATATATATATATATATATATATATATATATATATATATATATATATATATATATACAGAGAGAGAGAGAGAGAGAGCGAGAAATGTAACTTGAAAAGAGGCTTACCGGCAACTCTGTACTGTCGTCAGACTGAACGATTGGACAAGACCCGTTAGTTATCTTCTGGGCGCAGGTAAAACAGCAGCAGTAAAGGAGGAAAAGGGCCACAGCCAGGAATGGTTTCGTCATTTTTACAAACATTTTCAATCTTCAAAACCTTTTAACATTTCAGAAATTCTGGCTTTAATTATATATATATATATATATATATATATATATATATATATATATATATATATATGATAATTGTAACATTCCTATTTGCACATAAAGTCGAAACTCGCATGACATTCTAACTGTACATAATATTCATGTAAGATTGGAAAATAATTAATTTTTTATATTTTTATTAAATATTTATTCAATGATATCTTGATGAAGCTTTCAGTTTTTAGCTACCTCGTTGGTTTCCTTATTTTAAGCTCAATCACGTGATTTTGTTAAATTGTGCAATGTTCATTTTTTTATATATATATATTCTCTTAAATCATAAAATACGAAGTCATATCCTGAATATTTAGTTGACACGGCAAATCATGATAATTTTAAATTTGCCAATAGTATATAAACCATTGTAACTTTTCAAATGTTGTTCTGTCTGATCTGATCCAGAGGCTGAAGCATCATTACCTGTAATATTTATAAACAGTAAAATTCAGTAAAGGGATATTTTTATCTTCTCCTTTGAGTCCTGTCAACGGACTGACCCAAGAAAATATAGTTTTAGAATAACACACCATCTTCGACAAACACTGAAGTTAGAAATCAATAGACATTAAGCCTGAGACGAGCTTTGCCTCACAGACTTCTCCGATACGTTACAACAAGAATTGGGAATCGACCAATAACCTAGTAAGGGTTCACAGAATCCTCCGATCAGCTACAAGAAGAAATCGGAGGTAGTACAAAAGAAATTATTGCGATTCCCTACTCACTCAGTACTCAGTACCAACTACCCCAGGATGAGAAATCTGTTGCTGACACCTAACAAAAACTCTTGTCAACTTCGAACTACTCAAGACCATCGACGGAGGGTTAACACAACCATATATATATATATATATATATATATATATATATATATATATATATATATATATATATATATATATATATAAACGTATCACATCAAGATAGTAAAAAAATTTAGTTTTTTAAAAACTGATTTAGAATTTCGAAATATTTTTAAAACATTTCTACAACAGTATAACGACAATATCATTTAAGAACCAAAAAATCGGAATAAGGTGTTCAAAACAAAATTGGAAGAGGGGGGGGGTACTAATCTGGGGGTAAATATTCTTAAACTATTTAGTAAAACAAATAACAACTTAAAAATATTAAAATAAATTACTAATTTCCACATACTTTTTTGGGATCACCTGAGGATCCGTCACCACAGCTTTTTCATTTAGCTTTATAACGCTAACTAATGAAAATATCACGACCTAACCTAACCACTCGTCAAAGGTGTACAGTTGACGTAACGATTGGTTAGGTTAAGTCGTGATATTTTCGTTAGTTAGCCTTATAAAGCTAACTAAAAAAGGCTAGGGTGACGGATCTTCAGGTGATCCCTTTTTTTTCACAATATTTTTAAAGAAATTCGTCTAAAATTTGTTTCCAAAAAAATTTTTTAAATGAATTAAAATGGTTTTCCTAAAAATCATTAAAAATAAAAATGGACATAAAAGATTTGTCTATTTCAATCCCTTCAAATGAAAAATTTTAAACAATATTTCTTTAAATTTCATATCGTGTTAATTACAAAATTCAAGATAATCTTCAAAAGAGAAGTTATGCGCATGCGCAGATCTTTCGTTAAAATCTGGTATAAGGACAAAAAATATTTTAAAGTATTTATTAAAAACGAAAAGTTTTTCAAAGTCCAAAATGAGAACCGAAATTCCTACCTTTAGTTCAGATGATGTTGACGAATAGCAGTGAAGAACACAGAGGATGCAACAACTTTGAATATTGTGAATATACTGCAACGATTAATGATTTGAGCTCTCTTAAATAGCAAACAAATTATACTGCGCATGCGTAAAATTTAATTGTATAAACCGGAAAACATGTTGGGTTTCGCTATGTTTCTATTTACATCGTATTTAAGTGGGTTATTTATAATCATGGTTCATGGTGTCCTTTTTCCGAATTTAGTGTAGAAATGTTCCAGTTTGAATTTTATCATTTTTCAACAAAAGTGCGGACGTACTCCACCTTCTCGTAACAAAAGCTTCCGAACAGCGGCTTTTCAGGTAATCATCACAATAGATAATTGCTCTATTTTCGGAATAATAGGTGGGTTATTTACAAATATGGATCGTGTCCTTTTTCCAAATTTATAGTTTATTGTTCTTGTTTCAACGTTATCATTTCTTCACAAAAGTACGAATGTACTCCACCTTCTCGTAACAAAAGCAGTCCAACACCAGCTTTGGAAGAGACCTTCATAAAGACTAATTGTTTTAGTTTTGGAATGGAATAATTTGCACACGGTGAATGATCATGAGTGACCGAATAGTGGAAAAGTTTAACAGTCAAAGAGTGGAACAATCAAACAACCGAACATTCCGACAATCGAACCCCCGATTAATTGAAAAAATGAAGATCTGAACAGCCGAACAACCGAACGAGAATAATTTATACTACATTAGAAACCATTAAATATGAGAATCTGAATTTAACCAGGTAAAAGAGGTCATCTTTGAACACATAATTGTGAAGAAGGTTTTGAAAAGGAAATTTGAAAAGAAAAATTTTTGTGAAATCAAAATCAAATTAACAATTTTTAATAATTTTTAGCAATTTTTAACATTTTAAAGATGAAAAAGACAAAAATATTTATGTTATCTGTTTTGTCTATTGATTAATTTAGTGACACACAAAAACATAAATTAATGGATTCAGAGACAGATAAATAGATAGATAAATAGACAGACAGGTATATGCAATAAAGAAATATGGATATTTAAAATAGATAAAATGTTTAATAAACAATAAACCGCGGTAGAAAATAGTTGTGTTAAATAAAAAAAAGGAGCTTGATATTTTAGGAATATCTATCTATCGATCTGTTTATCTGTCTGTCTATCTATTTATATACAGGGTGTCCCAGAATTAACTATCTATTTCAATGAAATCGGACAAATTTAATAAAAACTGACATAATTTTGTGTTTATTACTAAATTATGATACAAAAACAAATAGATTTATAAATCATAAGTCAAAACTTTATTTACTTGAATGTGATAAGCCTTTTTCATCAGTGTCGAACGCAAGATTCTATGAACTATTGTCTTGGATATGTTGAGTCTTCGACCGGCCTCCCTAACCGAAGTTGTTGGTTCATCCTCAAACAATTGTCGTACCTGTTCGGTACTGTTACGTGCTGTCCTTGGGCGTCCTCTTCCCACCTCGTCGTGTACGGATCCAGTTCTTTTAAATTTGTTCACAAGTTCACGAATCGCTTTGTCTGTAGGACCGGTTCTGTGGAATCTTCTTGTAAATTTTTCTCTGATTTCATTACATTGCATTCCTTTGATACGGGATGTTACAACAAAGATGCGTTCTTGTGTATTCATTATTAATAGGGTTCTGAAAGAGAATGAAAATAAAACTATGAAAAACTATGAAAAAATTATGAAAATAAAATTATGAAAAAAATTTAGAAATTTATACATTTTTAACACATATTAAACATGATAAACATAAATAAAAGTGTGTTTTCAAAAAATTTGTCCGATTTCATTGAAATAGATAGTTAATTCTGGGATACCCTGTATAAGAGGTAAATCTTTCTTCTTCCTTACTTAATATAGTTTCAAGCAACGTGCCGTAATTGAATTTTTGACTGCGGAAAGTGTTGCTCCATAGACATTCATCGGCGAATGCAAGCAGTGTACGTCAAACAGTGTGTTGATGTGAGTACCGTTCGATGTTGGGCGAGGCAGTGTAAAAAAGGAGAAGCAGGGCAAAAACGGCAACCGACGAGTCTCATCGGAACTATGAACTAATTCGTGGAAATCGTCGCATTAAACAAAATGAAATTGCTGCAATGCTCGATATTTCCAAAGAGCAAGTAGGACACATTATCAGTATTCTCGGTTGCCGAAAGGTCTGCGCCAGATGGGTGCCTCGCATGCTCACTGCCGAGAAGAAAACTGAGAGACTACGCATTTGCCAAGAAAATCTGAAGCCCTTCGAAAATGAAGATGAATTTCTGCACACCATTGACAGGAGACGAGACGTGGGTCCACCATTGTGACAGGAGACGAGACGTGGGTCCACCATTATGACTCTAAAATTAAACGGCAATCCATGGAATATCGACACAAAAATTCACCGCAACCAAAAAAATTCAAAGTTAAAAAATCGGTTGGAAAAGTGATGACGACTGTTTTTTGGGATATCAATGGTGTTGTTCTCGAAGACTTTACGGAAAGAGGGACAACAATCAACTCCGCACGTTATATTGAAACTGAAAAAGTTGAAGAAACGGATCAGGAGTGTTCGCACTCACAAAAACGCAGTCATTGTTCACCATGACAACGCACGGCTTCACACCAGTGTTCAAACGCGAGAAGCAATTCAGGATCTGCAAGTCACCGTCTTGCTGCATCCACCATGTAGCGCCGATTTAGCACCATGCGATTTTCACATCTTTCCTAAACTTAAAGAACATCTCCGTGGAATTTTAACGCGATGAATTTCAAAAACTCATTTATCGTTGGCGTAAATGTATCGGGTAGAGGGTGATTTTATAGAAAAGTAAATGTATTGTTTTGAAGAATAAACGTTAAGGGACATATTTGCTTTTGTTTCGATCAAATTCTTCAACTTGTTTAAAATTTATTTGAGTGCAAGTATTACTTTTTAGCACACCCTCGTATATACCTCGTTAACCTCGTTGCTCTTTCGTGCGTTGGTCTCTCTTCACACGAAGGTCAAGCTGGTGGCCCCGTCTCTAGGTCTGGTTTGGTGGAGGAGCGAGTTACTTTCTTGCGTTCCCCACTGTACATAGCCAGGTACACCCGGCTCATCTGGTACTGTCCTGAGCCAGGCATCTATTTTTCTTGAAGACTTCAACTTTGACCCCTGTAACGTTTCTGAGGTCCTTTGGAAGCTGGTTAAAAGTGTTAGCCCCCTGACAACCAAGCTATTTTCCTTCAGTATTGAGGAGGTCCCTTGTCGGGCCTTTAATTTGGGAACACTACACATTCTGCCTTTCCTATTTTCCAGTGTTGTTTGAATGGTAATTGGGTTTAGTTTGAGGTTTGGTACCAGTTTTTCGATCATTTTCCATATGTAGATTATAGTATACTCTCTCTCTTCTTTACAGGGAGTACAGATTTAGTTTACGTAGTCTTTCCCAGTAGTTGAGTTTTTGCGGCATTAATCTTGGCTGTGAAATGTCACTGCGTTTCTTCTAATTTATTAATTTCTTCCTTTTTATATGGGAACGTCAAAACTGAGCAGTATTCAAGTTTTGGTATAATTAGTGTTCTCAGCAGAGGAATCATTACTGTCTTGTCCCTCCTTTTGAACGTTCTTAGTACCTGTCCCGCGACTCTTTTTGCTTTGTTTATTACTATCTGATTTTGTGTCTCGAATTTGGCATCATCGGTCATTATTACCCCCAAGTCGACCGCTTTCGTGCTTCTCTGAATTTCCTGTCTGTCTGGAGTATAATATACATTCTGTTTCCTCATTTCTACCATATCTCAAGAGCTGAAATTTCTCGGTGTTGTTGTCTTCTGACTATTTGTATATTTTGTTTGTGTCCCTCTGCAAGAACTCCGCTTCATTTGCATCGCTGATTTTTCTGCTGATCTTTGTATCGTCCGCAAATGATGTTACTATACTGTTGCTATTAACTCCACTGTCTATGTCTGTTAGCATGATAATGAACAGGAGTGGGACCAGCACTGTACTTTGTGGCACTGAGCTGCGTACTTCTGATTCTGATGATGGTATACCTTGAATTTTGACGACCTGTAGACGTTCTCTGAAGAAGTTGTAGATCCATTTTCCCACTTTGCCTGTTATTCCCATATGTTTCATTTTATGTGCTATTATTCCATGATCACACTTGTCGAAAGCTTTAGCAAAAAAAGTGTATATGTCATCATAGTTTTCATTGCCTTCAAGTGCATCTAGGATAATGTTATAATGCTCTATAAGTTGTGATAAGCATGATCTTCCCGATCGGAATCCGTGCTGATTTTCGTATATATTTCGTGTGTGTGTGTGTATATATATATATATATTTCACTGATGAACTTTGCCATTTGTTCTTGAGGGCAATCATCATGATGTCTCTTTACTTTTCTCAACCCTCTGTACAGGGAGGTCCAAAAGTCAGGACACATATGGGAAGTTCTACAGATCTATAGATCTACAGAAGCTATGACTAACAAAGACTCTAAGATCCACTCTAAGGTTAGCCCGACAGAAAGAAGAGTGGGGGTTAAAAGAAGAGAATAAGGGGTTAAGTAAGTAGCAAAAGCTATCATTCGTGGGTTAACATTCATTCAGAAAAAGAGAAAGAAAGACTCACCATCATCATCCGCCGACCACTGCCGACAAGTCAGAAAAATAGTCGAAGAGAATAGGAAAGGGGTGAAAGATGAAAAGAAGTAAAATAAGAACGTTTACAAACCATGCAAACACAGTCTTAACTCAAAGAAACACTGTCATACTGGTGGGTATTTTCAATGACTTTTTTGCGACAGTTTTTACCGTAGAAGACGTAAATAATGTCCCCGACGTGGACGATATCGTTCCATTTAGTAGCGAGACTATTTTGGATAAAATAACTGTTTACGAGGCTGAGATTGCGCATTATATCGATAGGCTAAAAGTTAGCAAGGCTCCAGGCCCTGACGCTTTTTATCCCAGACATTTGAAAGAAGTTATCGTAGGCCCCTTAACGAAGATTTTTAATCAGTCACTCGAAACGGGGATTATTCCTGAAGATTTCAAATTAGCTAACGTCACGCCTATTTTAAAAAAGGCGACCGCGCAGTAGCTAGCAATTATAGGCCCATTAGCTTCACGTCAATTGTCGGTAAACTTTTGGAATCCGTAGTTAGGGATCGTATCATCCATCACTTAGAAAGTAGGGATTTGATTAATAGTAGTCAGCATGGGTTTCGACGCCATAGGTCTTGTTTAACTAATTTGTTAGAATTTTATAACGAAATAGTGCGCAAATACGATAGGCATAGAGCAGCTGACGTTATTTATTTAGATTTTAAAAAGGCGTTCGATAGAATTCCGCATAGGAGACTAATTGCGAAGGTCAAAGCGCACGGTATACGCGATCAGGTAGGTAACTGGTTAGAAGAATGGCTTTGTGCTAGGAGACAGAGGGTCGTAGTTAATGGTAGTGAATCGGGGTGGTTAGATGTAGGTAGCAGTGTCCCACAGGGTTCAGTGTTAGGCCCATTGCTATTCGTAATTTACATTAACGACATAGATGTAGGATTGACTAGTAACGTGTCAAAATTCGCGGACGATACTAAAATAGGCGGTAAGGTTGTTAACGAGGACGATAGTAATAGGCTCCAAGACGATGTAAATAGTATTATGGAGTGGACAGATAAGTGGCAGATGCAATTTAACGTAGACAAATGTAAAGTTTTGCATATAGGTTCTCGCAACAATAATTACACGTACACGATGGATGATAGCGAGCGTTGACGAGGAAGTAGATTTAGGCGTACGCGTATCTAAGGATTTAAAGGTTAGGAACCAGTGCCTGGAGTCTTGCGCAAAAGCTAATAGGATGTTAGGCTTCATAGCGCGTAATTTCGAATTTAAATCGAAGGATATTATATTGCCCCTTTACAAGTCCCTAGTCAGGCCTCATTTAGAATATGTAGTTCAGTTTTGGTGCCCGTACTTGCGTGAGGATATTTATAGGTTAGAAAGGGTTCAACGTCGTGCCACGAAACTAATTCCGTCATTGCACCAAGCCTTATGAAGATAGAATTAAAGAGTTAGACCTGTATTCACTCGAAACTAGGAGATTAAGGGGGGAGCTTATTGAAGTTTTCAAAATCGTTAATAACATCGATAATGTAAATTTTGACAAATTGTTCACTTTCGATAATAGTAATACTCGTAATAACGGATTTAAGTTGCGTGGCAGACGTTTCATTACTAATATCGCTAAAAACTTATTTACGTTTAAAGTAATTGATAAATGGAATAATCTTCCCGCGTCAGTCGTTCATTCTACCAGCGTTAATATGTTTAAGAACCGTTAAGATAGGCATTTTAAAAATATTAACGTTGTTTAAAATAAAAAAAACAATTAGTCACAGGAGCTCTGGGGGTGGTGGTCGACGATGAGTCTGTTGACGATTAATGCCAGCTTGTGACATGCCAGCGTGTGATGCCAGCAAAAAAAAAAAAAAATTAGACTAACATGAACGTAGATGTAGCTCATAGAGTAAACTAACCCACTTTTTGTTTAACTTTACCTACTTTTTTTTTCTTATCCTCTTCTTACTTAGCATGTCTGTAACTCTCTTTTCTTGCATGTTTGTAGTTTGCATGGTATGACTGTGAGTTAAGACTGTGAGATTTGGTGCACCAAACTGACATATTTAGCAGAGATATTCAAACAGCTTAATAGTCTGAGCACCAGTATGCAGGGGAAAAATGAAAACATTCTTACGTCAATTAAAAATGGTAATTTTGAAATGTTTCCTCTGATCTCTGAAACTTATTCCAAAGAAATAATTCCTCTCATAGTTGATCATTTAACAACGTTGGAAGGCAATATGCAACGATATTTTCCATCATTAAATACAGAAAAATATGATTGGATCAGGAACCCATTCATTCTCATTTCCACTAATTTTGATTTGAAAATATCTGAACAAGAAGAGTTGGCATCATTTCAACTGATCGCAGTCTGAAGATCAAACATGCAGAATCTCCTCTAGATACTTTCTGCATTTCCATTATGAATGAATATCCTGAAATTTAAAAAAAAGCTTTAGCTGTTTTGATGCAGTTTTCTACTTCATATCTCTGTGAATTGGGATTTTCATCACTTACAACCATTAAATGTAAAAAAAGAGAAAGACTTCGCTGCGTTGAAGATGATACGAGAGTTTGCCTATCATACATACGCCCGAACATTGATGAAATAACAAAAAACACCAAGCTCAAGTATCTCATTAATAATAGTGAATAATTAAATAAGGTAAGTTAAAAGAAAGTTAGTTAGAGGGATTTTTAAAAATTATTTTACATCTTGTCCTAGTATTTTTTATATATATATTTTAAGTACCGTGCCGCGCAATATTTTTCGCCTCAAAAGTGTACCGCGAACATCAAGAGGTTCAGAACTACTGTTTAAAATCTAACCAGTTAGCTACCTGACAGCGTATACGTGCGCTTTAACCTTCGCAATTAGTCTCCTATGCGGAATTATATCGAATGCTTTTTCAAAGGCTAAATATAACGTCAGCCGGTCTATGCCTATCGTATTCGCGAACTATTTCGTTATAGAACTCTAACAAATTTAGTTAAACAAGATTTATGGCGTCAAAACCAATGCTGACTACTATTAATCAAATCGCGACTTTCTAAGTAATCGACGATACGATCCCTAACTACGGATTCCAAAAGTTTACCGACAATTGACGTTAAGCTAATAGGCCTATAATTGCTAGCTACTGTGCGGTCGTCTTTTTAAAAATGGGCGTAACGTTAGCTAATTTAAAGTCTTCAGGAATAATCCCGCTTCCAATTACTTATTAAAAATTTTGTTAATGGGCCTACATAACGTCCTTCAAATCTTTCAAATCTTTCAAATCTTGCTAAAAGTTAGCAAGGCCTGGAGCCTTGCTAACTTTTAGCTTATCGATATAATGAGCAATCTCACCCTCGTAAACAGTTATTTCATTCAAAATAGTCTCTCTACTAAATGGAACGATATCGTCACGTCGGGGACATTATTTACGTCTTCTACGGTAAAACCTGTCGCAAAAAGTTGTTAAAAATATCCGCCATCGCCTGAGCGTCGGAAGCCAAAGCGCCGTTAGCGTCCACTAAAGGGCCTATGTTATCTTTTACCGGCTTACGATTATTGACGTAGTCAAAAACTTTTTCGGATTATGTTTACTATCCGCAGCTACAAGTATCTCTAAATTACGCTTAGCATTCCTAACAGAGCTTTTAACCTGACGTCTAAACTCGATATATCTATTAAAATTAGCTACCGTGCCATTGCGCTTATTAAGTCTATACGCTCTGTTACGCTCGTTTATGAACTCACCTATTTCCCTAATCCACCACTTGGGCCTACCATGATTTCTAGCGCGATTGGGCCTACGGGGAATAAACTCCCTTTCGATATTCACAAAACGTTTTTTAAACGCCTCCCAATGAAAATTTGCCTCATTACCATAAATAAATTATCCCAGTCCACTACTCTCATCCTGTCCGCAAAACTATCAAAATTACCCCTACGAAAATCAGGGACTTCTATTACGTTACTATCCTTACTGTTTTCTATCAACAGCTTAAATCTAATAATTTGGTGATCACTACAATTTCATTTATATTAATACATGGATGGGGAATTAACGAAAGATGATGGAGTGAAGTTAGTCTTCATGTACGCAAGTGATGGAAACACGTACGGAAATGTACAAATTTAATCAGCAAAGCCGATGGAGAAAAAACATTGGTTTCTCAACTATCACAAAAGTGATTGAGCGGGAGTTTTCTTCACCGACCACGTACTGGTCAGCCAAGAACATTCACGTGTGATGTAACTGCGAAACCAGTACCGGGTAATTTGTTGAACAGCTAGAAGTCAACCCAAAGGTTACCCAGAGAGATGGACGTACCGAGGACGTTATTCAGCGAATTGTGAAGGCAATTCACTTCAATCTCTACAAGATATTCCTGACACAAGAACTGCATGACAACGATGAGTTTTGTGAGCGGGTGATAAGCCACCATAACATTACCCGACATATCATATTCACTGATGAGGCAATGTTTAACCTTTGTGGGTACGTGCACAGGCCAAACATACCTTCAGATGCTTCAAACAGTCGTTGAACCTTTCATTGACAACCTTCCGCTGAATCAACCAATGGAGATCTTTCAATTGGACGGTCATTCACCACACTTCGCACTCAGAGTTCGTCATTTCCTGAATGAATTATTTGCCCATCATTGGATTGGACTAAGAGATCCTGCTGAATGGCCTCCTAGTTCACCACATCTGACGCCCCTTGATTTCTTTTGTTGAGTCGTTTAAAATCCTTTGTTTAGAGTGATGATCTCCGGTCCTTGGATTTACTGAAGACTCGAATAACGGCTGAATGATTCACATTTTCCGTTATGTTGAGACGTATGAGAATGTCACTCAAAAGAAGAATTCATTGAAGTGTATCGAGGTTAATGCGTCTCATTTTGAGTATTTCTGCACAAGACTTATGGATGAGTGAGTCAAAAGTACAAGGTGTATTCCCTGATCACCTTAAGATAGCCAGGGTTTGTCCTGTATTCAAATCAGGCAGGTATTCAAATCCTTCTTACCAACTCTGAGTAAAATATTTGAAAGAATCGTATAGAGTAGACTAATCAACTTCTTAGCTAAATACCACATCCTAACAATAACACAATTTGGGTTTAGAGAAGGCCATACCACAGAAGACTCCATTAACATGCTATTAGGATATATCTATAAAAACCTAAACTACAAAACACACACAATCTTAGTTTTCCTTCACCTGTCGAAAGCTCTCACATGATATCTTACTGGACAAATTAAACACATATGGCATAAGGGGAAATATCCTAAATTGGTTTAAGTCATCTCTCTCTAATCGTCACCAGTATGTTAAAGTAAATGACATTTCTTCACAATATGCTATATTGGAGAATGGGGTTCTACAACGATCAATCCTCACATCCTTAATCTTCTTAATACATATAAATGATTTTTAGTGATCAACAACATTAGACTGTATTCAATATGCTGATGATGCAACACTCGCTTCTAGACACCACGATATCAATTGCCTAATGAACGAAGTGAACAGGCAATTAAATCATGTCTATAAATGGATGTGTGCAAATAAGCTTTTACTAAACTTGACCAAATCATCATATATGATCGTTACTTAAAAAAATTGCAATCGTGCACACACCATTAATAATTAATTGGAAACATTCCTCTTGCAAAAGTAAATGAAGTTAAAGTTCTGGGCATCAAGTTAGATGAAAAATTAAACTTCAAAAGCTACACAAAACATATCAAATGAAAAATATCTACATTTCTCTGCATATTGTTTAAACTAAAGAAAAGCAATTCCCCAAAATGCTCTCCTCACACTGTATTACTCATTTGTCCATTCACACTTGCAATATGGAATCACAGCGTGGGGCAGTATAAAGCATTATATACTGTATCCGCTGGAAGTAATCCATAAAAAATGTTTACGAACTCTCTCAGACGATGATGACAGATGATCTCATACCTCTCCAATGTTCACAAACTTAAATATTCTTAAACTAAATGACCCGTATAAACTTACTTTCGGTATCAGTATGTACAAAGTTGCTAATAAAAGAAACTATACTTCGCTTATTCACAGGGCGATTACCTCGCCCAAATCAGATCAACCATAATTATTATTCAAGGCTTCCCAATGATTTCATACATAAACCAAATTATTCCATGCAAATTGCAGGAAGTGCTCTCTCCTACAAAGGGCAGATATCTGCAACGCTATACCCATAAACATCAGAAAAGCATCATCACTAACATCGCTTCGCAACTCACTGAAGAAACACTTTATAACCTCCTACTAATGTGTGTGTGTGTGTGTGTGTGTGTGTGTGTGTATATACCTTATGAACCTTATGAACCTTATGTTGTTTCGTGCGTTGGTCTCTCTTCACACGGAGGTCAAGCTGGTGGCCCCGCCTCTATGTCTGGCCTGGTGGAGGAGCGAGTTGCTTTCTTGCGCTCTCCAACGTACATAGCCAGGCACGCCCGGCTCATCTGGTACTGTCCTGAGCCAGCATCTAGTCTTTTCTTGAAGACTTCAACTTTAAACCCCGTTACGTTTCTGAGGTCCTTAGAAAGCTGGTTGAAAAGTCTTGGCCCCCTGACAACCAAGCTATTTTCCTTCAGGGTTGAGGAGGTCCCTTGTCGGCCTTTAATTTGGGAACACTACACATTCTGCCTTTCCTATTTTCCAGTGATGTTTGAATGGTAATTGGGTTTAGTTTTAGGTTTGGTACCAATTTTTCGATCATTTTCCATATGTAGATTATGATGTACCTCTCTCTTCTTTCCAGTGAGTACAGATTTAGTTTACGTAGTCTTTCCCAGTAGTTGAGTTCTTTGCAGCCATCAATCTTGGCTGTGAAATGCCTTTGCGTTTCTTCTAGTTTATTAGTTTCTTCCTTTTTATATGGGGACGTCAAAACTGAGCAGTATTCAAGTTTTGGTATAATCAGTGTTTTTAGCAGGGGAATCATTACTGTCCTGTCCTTTCTCTTGAACGTTCTTAGTACCTGTCCGGCGACTCTTTTTGCTTTATTTATCGCTATCTGATTTTGTGTTTCGAATTTCACATCATCTGTCATTATTATCCCGAGATTAATCGCTTTCGTGCTTCTCTGAATTTCCTGTCTATCTGGAGCATAATATGCAGTCTGTTTAAGTTCTTCTTTTCTACCATATCTCAAGAGCTGAAATTTCTCGGCGTTGAATGACATGTTGTTTCTTCTGACCATTTGTATATTTTGTCCGTGTCCATCTGCAAGGCCTCCACGTCATGTACATCGCTGATTTTTCTGCTGATCTTTGTATCGTCTGCAAAGGATGTTACTACACTGTTGCTGTTTACTCGGCTGTCTATGTCTGTTAACATGATAATGAACAGGAGTGGGGCTAGTACTGTCCCTTGTGGTACTGAGCTGCGTACTTCCGATTCTGATGATGAGAAACCTTGAATTTTGATGACCTGCAGACGATCTCTAAAGAAGTTGTAGATCCATTTTCCCACTTTGCCTGTTATTCCCATATATTTAATTTTATGTACTATTATACCATGGTCACATTTATCGAAAGCTTTAGCAAAATCTGTGTATATAACATCGTAGTTGTCATTGCCTTCCAATGCATCTAGGATATTGTTGTAGTGTTCTATTAGTTGTGATAGGCATGATCTACCTGATCGGAATCCATGCTGATTTTCGTTGAATCTTTCCCGTGTCTCCAGGAAATCATAAATTTTCTCTCTAACTATTCTTTCAAATACTTTGGTGAGGTGGGACGTCAATATGTATATATATTACAATTTGTAAATATTATTAAATAATGAAAATCACCTATTATATATGCAAAATTCATAATCTTAAATATGTGCAATCATAAGCATATAAACCTAGAAAACTTGGAAAAATCAATTACAGTATATTGAAAATCATTTACTGATATGAGCGATGATTTCCTCTGTCGCAATGTTTATATCGTTTACATCGTATAAAACTAGGTTTTTCCCTAAAAAAAATTCGAATACCGGATTTTCAAGAGGCCTTCGCAAACTGTTGTAATTGTCGTGGTTAAAAATAGAATAATTAGCTCAGGGACAATGGACAAAAAGCATCACATATTTACATACGCTTATATACTGTATATATATATATACATATACACACACACACACACACACACACACACACACACACACACACATATATATATATATATATATATATATATATATATATATATATATATATATATATATATATATATATATATATATATATATATATATATATATCGTGACCTTAAAAAGGTATTCCCAAAAATATGTAGTGCAAGCAATTTTGTGAACACCTTTTTGGACTACATATATGTACATATATACGAGTATATACACATTTTCACTCCCAAAGAAGAGAAAGTCTGTATAATGGAGAAACTTGTAAACCTCTTTCTAAAATAATTTATGAGTATTTTACCACGACAATTTCAAGATATTTTAAGTTTTGAGACAAACGGTGTCTTGTCGCATGTAACATTTGAAGGAAATGAAGATTTTAAAATGGGAAAATGGCCAAAGAAACGCCTTTTTACCTGTCCTTAAGAACATTAAAAAAAAACTTACGTATCAAATGGGATTAAGTCTAAGAAAGAGGTGTCAAAACACACACACACACACACACACATACACACACGCGCACACACACACATACACACACACACACAGAAAGAGAGATAGACAGATAAAAAGAGATAGGCAGGTAAAGAGAGTTACAAGGAGTTACAAGAACAAGAAGTACCTCTAAAGGCCTTGCGGCCCATACCGAGGAAGTACCAATAGCAACGGGTGCCAGGGAAAAATTTCTACACATTGTCACAGCTAAGTTCTCGAACAGCCACCCTAAAGACAGTAACACACATCCTCAAATAGTGTGCAAAATTCGGTCTAACCTTTTCTTGAACTGATTCACAGAGGAATTGTTCACAACTTCTGAAGGTAGTGTCACCTTTTTCCAAGTGTCACAGATCTTATAGGTAAATTAATTCCCACACACACTTGTGCTAAACCTTTCAAATCCAACTTTCAACCATTGTTGCGAGTTGGGTTATCATTTAAACTAAACATGCTTCTAAAATCGACATCGTTGAACCCGTGTAAGAGCTTGAAAACCTCGATGAGTTGACCGCGCAGCATCCGAGTTTCCAGCGAAAACAAATTCAGGGTGTGTAAGCGTCGATTGTAGCCCATATGCCTAACAGAGAGAGAGAGAGAGAGAGAGAGAGAGAGAGAGAGAGAGAAAATCATTTATCTTGAAATTGTGGCCAATGAATTTTTATTTAAAATATTTGGCACTGAAAAGAGGGAAAAATCCCTTGAAATAAAAATGACTTTTCTTCTTCACTCACTTTCTTTGCAAGATTAAAAGGAATCAATTTGCATAAAAGAAGACCAGAAAAGTGTTGCAGTTGAAGAATATGTCAGGGTTAGCGAGAGAGAGAGAGAGAGAGAGAGGAATATAACAGAAATTTTTTAAGTTTCGTAAACAGAATTCAATCTCATTTCGAGACTATTTAAATACTAATCAATGTAAATAAATAGTGATGTAGAGAAAATAGTATTTGCTAGTATTTGTTTGCTCATTTCTTCTTAAATTGTTTGCGAATAATTTGTTTTACTTCTGTATGGAAGAAGATTCTATTTTGCTTGATGTTCGAGTTCGAGGGGATGATAGTAAAGGATTGGGAGAGTAAATATAGTGGAAAAGTAAATTGGTAAAATTTGCAAGTTAATAATGTTGTTTATATCACTTAGAAATATTTTAAAATTTTCTAAGTTCTTAATTTGTATGAAAAACAATACTTTTTACCTTTTACCGAAATCTAAATGGTTTTTGTTTTGGGCCTTATGAATGTGCAATATTTTAAAAAGTATGACAGTGTGACCAATGACAGTTCTGTATACTTAAGAAATTTTAAGTTATAGTAAGATGGCTTTTGACTGATGTGTTTTCAACGCAGCACATCATGGATGACATCAACTCCAGACAACCAGCTCAACGTACACTATTAGCAACAATAGACATTAGTAAAGCATTTGATGCTATCCCACGCTTCCCTCTCATAAACAAAATACTCAACACAAACATGCACAATAACACCAAAAGGTGGCTGAGCAACTATCTTTCAGGAAGATACTCACATGTCACATTTAATGGCAAGTCATCCAAAAACAAGCTTTTTCCGAACGGGGTCCCTCAAGGCTCTGTTCTCTCACCAACACTGTTCAACTTATACATGCATGACATTCCAACACCCATAGATAACAAGCTTACCTTACCATCATATGCAGGTGACATCACTCTAACATCCACCCACAACAACATCGACACCGCTACAAATAACCTACAAACATATATAAACCAAAATACTTGGGGTCACATACAACACGTCATTATCTTTTGCAAACCACATTCAGGACATTAAAAACAAATGTACGTCAAGATTTAACACGCTTAGGGTACTAACAGGCACAAACTTTGGACACCAGCAGGAAACAACATCACTTATATACAAACAATATATTCGCTCAGTTATGGACTATGCAAGCCCATGCTGGGCACCCATTATCTCAAACACACTTCGTATCATTACAGGATGCACTCAAACAACACCAATAGAACACCTGCACAGAGAAACAAAAATACTGAAAGTTAGGGAACATTTAGATGAGGGGAACACAATTCATGGCAGCAGCGACAACTAACTCACAACACCCTTGCCACTACAGGTAAAGTCATGCACTGACACCTTGCACCATTAAGGTAACACCAGAGACATTATAACCAAATACTCCATTCCATACCACGCCCCACAGACATCACACAGTACAGAAAACACACACACACACACACACACACACACACACACACACACACACACACACGTAACCCACAAAGCACTGGCACGACTCGGTCCGAATGCGGTCCTAGGTGCGAAGCCGCCACCCATTGACAGGTCAGAGACAAGCCTGAGCAGATAGATCGGATCGAATTAACTTAGCACGATTCCGATGTGGACATCACCCCAACTTACGGACATATAAACACAGACTAGACAACTCCACAGACGACACCTGCTACCTGTGCCAGGACACACCACAAACAATTGAACACATTATGACAGACTGTACCGCTCTAGCACAACAACGAACACAACACAATATCACTAGTGCGCTAAACCTCTGGTCCACTCCGGAGAGCGCGATCAGTTACCTGCGTGCCGCCGGCTTGCTTGATTAGGGTGGGCTGATCGGCTAACCAACAACAACAACAACAACTATATAAAAGCAAGTTGTGTGTGATTCTGTCTGTCTGTCAGTTAACTTTTGGGTCTCTAAAAAAGCTGAATTTTTTAAATAATAATTACATGTGTCAAGATTTGTGAAGCTTAAGATTTCATGACTATAATAATTTTATTGACCAAATAATTAAACCCCCAGTAATTGGGGGTCTGTAGGCCCTCTAATTACTGGAAGTTCAATTATTTGGTTAATAAACTATAGAAAAGAATGCGGCCACGAAAATCTTGAGCTTTACATTTTGTCAAAAATTGTGAAGTTTAAGAGTTTTATGACTATAATTTTATTGACCAAATAATTGAACCTCCGGTAGTTGGGGGATCACAAGTCCCCCAATTACTGGGGGTTCAATTATTTGGTCAATAAAACTATAGAAAAGAACGCATCGTGTCACATCGTGTTACATCGTGTCAAGATTTGTGAAGCTTAAAATTTTCATGGCTGTGTTCTTTTCTATAGTTTTATTGACTAAATAATTGAACCCCCAATAATTGGCGGACCGCAAGCCCCCATTTACTGGGGGATACAACAAAAAATAAAAAATTATTTGAATAATTAAAATTTAATACAATCAGCACACACCAAGCAATTGCTCGGCATAAGCGCTAATCTTCTATATAAAAGCAAGTTGTATGTGGTTTTCTCTGTGAGTCTGACTGTCCGTGAACTTTTGAGTCTAAAACGAGCCGAGTTTTTTAAAAGAAATAGCAAAATATTAGAGGAAAAAAAAGCATCAAAAGTGGGCTCTTCGGACCCATTTAGCTAGAACTGCGGTGCTGGGGTCTACGGGTCTCCAAATTACTGGAGAGTCAATAGTTTTCATTCAATAACTATAGAAAAGAACGCAGCCATGAAAATCTTAAGTTTCACAAATCTTGATATATTCGGTTCGGATGTAAAGCTTAAGATTTTTATTGCTACGTTCTTTTCTATAGTTTCTATTAACGGAATAAATGAACCCCCAGTAATTGGGGGGGGGGGGGGTCAATTATTCGGTCACTAAAACTATAGGAAAGGACGCAGCAATGAAAATCTTAAGCTTTACATCCGAACCCATTGTCTCAAGCGATGGAATCTTAACGCACCCAAGTAAAAACTTTCAGCCAATCCGGATACATGGTGTCTACACAGAGGACTGCCTTTTAATAGTATAGAATAATAATAAATCACTGCCACTGCCACTATAGATATATAATAATTATAGTATAGATAATATTATTTTTCTGAGTGAGAGAATCCAGCGTGCAACATTTGGCAAAATAAGGCATGCTATTTTCGCTTTCCCTTTGAAAAATTTGCTGTCTTCAGTGCATCATTTTTGTTCTAAGTACGCTGAAGAAAATAACTAAGTTCATTTTAGTCCGGAAGAAACTAAGAAACCCTTCTTTAAACTCGATACTATAATTTAGCAAATGTGTGTCTGTTTGTGTGTCTGTCTGTTCGTCTGTACACAGAAAAAAAATGTTACATTTCTGAACCGATTTCGACCAAACTTTGTATGGTGGATAGGGGTGTTGAGTAATGAACAAAAAATATATGTGTGACCAGCCCCCCAACCCCCAACACCAATTACTAGGCCCGAAGGCGTCAACACCGCGATAAAACTATAGAAAAGAATGTAGCTATGGAAATTTTCAGCTTCACATTCCCGCCCGTAATAATAATAATAATAATAAAGAAAATCAAGTTGGTGAATATATTTAGAAAAGAACGTAGCCATCAAAAATTTTAGCTCCGCATCGGAAGCCATGATAATTAAAAAAAAAATGTGACAAGTTATGTTTGAAATTTAACTGCTTCGTGAGCTTCAAGTAAAATCTGTGAAGCGGCATTTAAAATTTAAGTGATTCGTGAGCTAATTGTAAATGTTAAACTCTAACTTGCTCAGAGAATATCCCGCCAGTAGGACGGGTATTTTTGCTAGTCTCTACTATAATTTAGCAAATGTGTGTCTGTCTGTGTGTCTGTCTGTCTGTCTGTCCGCAGAAAAACCTTTACGTTTTTGAACCGATTCCGACCAAACTTCGTATGGTGGATCGGGGTGATGAGTGATGAACGAAAATATATGTGTGACCAGCACCCCCTACACCAATTACTGGCCCGAAAGCCCCAGCACCGCTATAAAACTATAGAAAAGAACGCAGCCATGAAAATCTTGAGCTTCACATTGTGTCAACATTTGTGAAGCTTAAGATTTTCATGATTATAGTTTTATTGACCAAATAATTAAACCCCCAGTAATTGGGGGCCAGCAGGCACCCCAATTACTGGGGGATAGGACAAAATATAAAAAACGATTTGAATAATTAAAATTTAATTCAGTCAGCCCACCCCAAGCAAGTGCTTGGCATAACAGCTAGTAACATACAAAAGTTTAAAAAAATACGCTTAAGAAGCACTATGGTATGATACCAAAGAAAAATCAAAATATTTCACTGAAAACTTTTTTGTTGAAAATTTCTAGGTACGTTCTTGTAATCAGTTAGATTGTATCTGTCCAGTTATTGTATTATCTTATTTTGTGTCTCAAATTTCGAGTCATCCGTCATTATGACTCTAAAACCTTTTGCTTTTTAATTATTTTAAACTTTTATCTATATGTGTGGCACAGTAATCCCTAAATAAAGGCAGCGTTATCCATAAATTTTAGTTTATAACTTTTTCCGTACCTTAATATTTGATAATTTTGGGTGTTTTCATTTCATAGTGTTGTCTTTTGACCGTCTGTATATTCGGTTTGTGTTCACGTGTGAAGGTTCTCTAATCTCTATTCTACAGGGTGTCCCATAAGTCCGGCATCATAGGAAAAATAATAAAAAAAGGCAAAACAAAAGCTTTTATTTACAAAACGTGCTCAATATGTCCACCATTGTTTTCAATACACAAATTCAGACGTGATACCCAGTCAGCAAGCACACGGTGAATGATGTCAGGAGTAATGGTGTTACATGCCCCAATAATGCGCTGCCGCAAATGTTCAACACTCCTAATTTTCTCTGCGTATACCAGTGCTTTCAAGTGGCCCCAGAGATAAAAATCGGGATCATCTTCGCTTAATTTCTGTAGGATCTGAAGTTTATATGGATGCCATTTGTGAGCCTGAAGAATGCGATGGATGCTACTTTTCGACACTCCTGTCTCGGCGGACAATCGCCGAAGAGACTTATTGGGACTTCTGTTAAAATGAGCCAGGATAGCAGTCGCTGTATCATCGTCAGTGGACCTCCTTGAAGGTCCACTGCGTGGTTTATCTTCTATGGATCCTGTTTCCTCAAACTTTGCAACAAGTCTGCTAACACAACTCTGTGTTATTGGCTCGTGGTCTGGATGCAGTCTGTTAAATTCAGCAGCGGCCTCTCTTTGACTCCGATTTCCTATGAGTAGAATTATCTGGATTCGTTCTTCCTTGCTCACAGACATTATGGCCTGTAGGAAGAGAAAAATATGAATTATGGTTTGTAGAAATAGAAAAATATGAATTTCTCCTATGATACCGGACTTATGGGACACCCTGTACATCAACTCTATTATTTTATTTGTCTGCTGATTTTTGTATCGTCAGTAAGTGATGTTATTTGTGCTATTGTTGATTACTTCATTTCTACGGTGAGCATGATTATGAAAAATAGTGGAGCAAGTATCCTACTGTTTGTTGAGGTACTGAGATAGGAACTTCTTAGTTTGATTATGATATTCCATGGATTGTGATAACTTGCTGACGCACTCTACGGGATTAAGTTTTATACCAGTTTATCTATTTTGCCTGGTGTTCCCATATCTTTCATTTTATGTACTACTATTCAATGATAACTCCATAATCACACTTGTTGAATGTTTTGCCAAAGTCTGTGTACATTACGTCAAAATTGACTTTGTTTTCGAAGGCATTATTGATAGTGTTTGTGTTCTATTATTTTTTTTAATTCTCTCTCTCTCTCTTTCCATATATATATATATATATATATATATATATATATATAACTGCAAACACGCAGTATAATTAACGTAAAGAACGACGCTTGTATAGGAGATATTCCGCGCAAGATGAGAGAGAGAGAACGAAATTTTTCATTTGTTTCGTTCTCTCTCTCTCATCTTGCGCGGAATATCTCCTATACAAGCGTCGTTCTTTACGTTGATATATATATATATATATATATATATATATATATATATATATATATATATATAGGGTGTCCATAAAGTCACGCAACACAGGAAAATACATTTATTTTGTTTATTTATTTATTTTGTTTTATTTATTTGTTCGAAATGATTCTCACCAATCTCAAAACATGTTTGTAAACGGAAAAGCAGGTTTCTTTGAATGTTCCTCAACATATTTGACATGATGAATACATAAATAAATAGACATTGCTTACAGTATGTTCCTATGATTCGTGACTTTATGGACACCCTGTATATATAACGGTTTAGTTATCGACTTGTATTTAATTTTTATGAATGCAGTATTTACACTTTTCACAGTTCCCCTGACAATCTTTAAGATGTGGTTCAGAAAAACATTTGAAGTCAGACATTATTTCTTCCATATTTCCTTTCAGGCATAAAACCTTATATCATGTACTTTAATTTTATAACTTGTACGTTTGCGGAAAAAAGTTCGTCTAGAATTCTAAAATTTCTAGAAAGCATAAAAATTATTAATTATTAAATAATGTTTTTTTTTAATTTTATTACTGTGACCAAAGCTAAAAAGATAACCAAACAAAAATATATTACGAATTAGTAAATTTTTTGTTATTTTTACGAATTTTACGTTTGTATTGGCGAACATTTTTCTTTAAACTCTACATTTGCTGGAATCATTTTAGCTTCTTCATTGAAAGCCTTTCAGTAAAAAAACTGAAATTCGACTTTCTTTTCAAATTAAACCAAGTTTTGGTTGTGAGTATGTTGACATCTCGTCAGGATTGATTTTCTCCTCATTCCGTTTCTTTCTTTTATTAATTTTCTTATTCATATTCGTGTTTATTCAATTTTCTTTTATTTTCTTCTTCATTTTGTTTACGTGTTGTTTTTGTTTCACTCTTTATTGCGTCTTTCTCTACTTTTTTTTTCTTCATTTTGTTGTTTTGGCGTGACGCCCATTTCTCCTTTATTCTCCTTTAAATTTTGTTCCTATATTAAATACCAGAAATGAATTCACCTTTGACGCAATGTCGTCACACAAGAATTTCAATTCTTGTATCTGTTTCACGCTGGAGAGGAGACAAATACTGTAACACAATATACGAGTGTGTGTGTGTGTGTGTGTGTGTATACAGCATGTATATATATATATGTATACATGTACGCGTGCACATGTGTATGTGTCATTGCATGATGTGAAAAGTACTTATTGTTTTCAAGGTCAACAAAACTTTCTCTTCAAAATTTCTTTATTAAAACGTTCTTAAGATTTCAATGTTCCAAGATACCCCATACCCCATTTTACCCTTTAAAAAGTGAGATTTAATGGGTTCTGAATTTGGTATTTTTTATCTTTGTTCGACTGTTCAACCGTTTGATGATATCTTGGCTGTTCATCCGTTTGGCTGGTCAAATCTCCAGCTGTACTGTTCGACGTTTTAGTTTTCGGCTGTTCGACTGTTCGGTCATTTACAGTGCAGAGAGAAGGTGGAGTACATTCGCCCTTTTGGTGAAAAATGATATAAAGGAAACGACCCATATTTATAAATAACTCACCTATTGTTCCGAAAATAATGCATTTATCTATTGATGATTACTTCAAAAGCCGCTGTCGGAAACATCTGTCACGAGAAAATGGAGGACATTCGTACTTTTGTTGAAAAATGATAAACAACAACGATCAACTCTATATTTGGAAAAAGAACACGATTCCACATTTGTAAATAATCTACATAATTACGATGTAAACAGAAACAGCGACACCCAAAATGTTTTCCGGTTTCTACAATTAACTTTTACGCATGCGCAGTTTAATTTATATTAGAGAAATAACTTAAAAAATAAATAAATCTTTCGGATCACTTTAACATATTGCTTCCCAAAGCATTCGGGAAGCAATATGTTAAAGTGAGCCTCCTGGGAAGCAATATGTTAAAGTGATTAACACTGGGAAGCAATATGTTAAAGAGAGGTTCCTGGGAAACAATATGTTAAAGCGATTCAATCTTTCTTTTTACTTCAAATTAAAATTTAAAAAAAGTGTTTTATTTTTAATAATTTGGGGGAGTGGGGGGGGGGGGAGCGAGAAACAATTATAATTATTCATTCATGAAAATCTTTTCAAAGCAAATATTTTACACTAAGTTTTGCAAATTTTAGTAAAATCAATGAAAATTAGTAATTTTTAATATTCTTGAATTACGAGATGATAAAGAAGTATTGATTGATTTTACTGTTTTTATCAAAAGAAGTTTCCTCAAATAAGGAAAGAATCACTCGTAAAATTCACGAAGAATATCATATTTGAAAACAACAAAATAATTTCTATTTTTAATTATTACTAATTTCTAATTAATAACTTTTGTTAATATTAACTATTTTGAATATTTGAAAAAGGAATCCTCAATACACCTCAGCCACAGTATCAGCGGCAGTTTCACGAGATACGATGCTCTAAGTAAATTTGAATCCATATTAAAAATTAAAAATACTATCTATATATATATATATATATATATGTGTTGTGTGTGTGTGAGAGAGAGAGAGAGAGAATGAAGATTTTCTTTGTGACTCCAATATTATTTGTCTTCTTTTAGCCCCAAGTTTTGAAACTGGATCGTCTTTAGGATTCACAATCTTGAAACACAATAAACACACAATTTCGCTGTTTTCTACGATTGTGTTGACCGACTTGGAAAGACATCAAAATGTAATTATGTGTTTATTTATCTCTGTGTGTCGTCATGTATATTTTGCGTGTTTGTGGAGAAAAACATGACGTTAATTGAAGGAATTTCTTCCCAATCTTGATTATTTGCACTTCATTTGTCACCTAATTGTAAGAATTCCGAAAATAGGAATCCCAAAGGAGTCAGTTCTCATTTCGATGTATTCACATTCCAGTTCTCACTGTAGGTTTCCCTACCTGCAGTTGTATCACACCCCTATGTTTATCCTTTGCAAAATCAACAAGTTATTTTCCTAAATCCAGAATTCCCACTTTCTGAATGGAAATGGGAATGGGAATGGCTCCAAATGGGAAGAAATCCGTGTAGGTACTGATTCTTTTTCCTAATATTTATGGTTGTTTTCTTGTTTCAGTGGAGTATTTGTGGGTTCTCACCGCCGATTCATCACCACCAACTCCGGTGGCAGTGGCTGCGATCAAAAATTTCATTGATAATAACACTTCTTTCACCTCCAACTCCTTGATTAGAACTTGCTTCCCCGTTGTAGGAAAATAAACTTTAGCGAAGACCCTTGCCGGAGGGCCTTGAACCCTTTCTGAAAGAAATAGTTATGGAAAATGGAAATGGATCAGGTGTGTGTGTTATTTTGCCTTGCATACTATAATTAGGCTTCACTGTACCGCAAAATTGACTTCGTATATTTCATACTTTTTTTAATGTATCTTTACAATAACTTAATAAAATAAAACTTACCAATGGAATTAAATTGTTAATCTTATTTAAATTTTTATTCTTATTTATTCTTATTCAAAATTAAACATTACAGGTTTCTGTTGTTATTTACCTCAATAATACACAATGTCTTTATGTGATTCATCTGAGAATTATCGGCGTTATTATATATATATATATATATATATATATATTATATATATATATATGCTGCAAACCCACAAGGAAAAAGAAAAACGATTCCAAGGCGTTTCGTGTATTCAAAGCTACACCTCGTCAGGCAATGAAGATAAAAGGCGAGATGCCCATAAATATATACAACGTACAGGAAAAACAAAACAATTAGCACATACTTAACAAGGGTTAATGAGAGGCAAAAGAAATTTTAACATGATATCGTCGTCAATTTTATACGTCGTCCCCTCACTGTTATTGAAATTGTTTTTAAAATGAATAAATGCACATTCTAGAATATTTCTTTCTATTGTATCTCTGTTTTTAACAAGCGCTTTAGAACTATCCCACTTGATGCTATGTTACATCTATACATATGGTTAAATAAAGCATTGGAATTATTAGCTGTTCTACAAGCATATTTATGCTGTTTTACCCTAATATCTAACGTTTTACCGGTTTGGCCTATATATACTGAGTTACATTGTGTACATCCGATCGAATACACACAACCAACAACATTATCAGGGCTATTCTTTATTAGGCGTGATTTAACAGTATTATTATACTTAAAGATTACATTAATGCCAATTGCTTTAAGTACAGTTGGAAGGTATTGAAAATTAACATGGTAAGGTAGGCTAAGGATATTTTTACGCTGAAATTCCTTTACAATTACATTATTATAATACCTATTCTTGGCTTTCTTAAGACAGTTATCTAAAAATGAAATAGGATAACATAATTTAGTACCAATATTCATGATATTGCATAACTCGGAATCTAAAAATTCAGGAGTGACAACTCTCAATGCTCGAAGAAACATAGCAGAGAAAATAGAGGATTTAATCGAAGGATGATGGTCAGAATAAAAATGCACATAAGAGTTATTGTTAGTAGGCTTACGGTAGACTTCATATTTGAACTGATTAGAGCATCTCCAAATTTTTAGATCAAGAAAAGATAGGCTTCCATCATTTTCTTTTTCAACTGTAAACTTAATAGATGGGACTAAATTGTTGAGCCTACCAAGAAATAAGTCAGCAACATAGCAGGTTTTTGATTCCTGAAAGAGAGAGAGAGAGAGAAAAAAAAATTATCCTTGCCAGTTGAGAGTTACCAACAATCTGAATATATCCTTGGCGCGTTGTTGCACTGCACATTTGCACACATTTGGGCTATTTGGGTATAGCTAATACCCCAGCAGTAAATCTTCAATAGGACTAAAGTCAAGACCAGTATCATTATTTTCTCACATATTTTGAGCTTTCGAAAGAACTAGGTGTTATTTGATATGTCTAATAATAACTGCAGCACTAACCTCGAATCAATTATATATTTTTTTATTTTAAACAGAAAGGAGGGACCAAGGGCAAATGGGCGCAAAAGCGCCCCTCCCATAGAAGAAGAAGAGCCAAATCAAGGTACGGGATTTTCGACATGCATAGACACTCTGCGTTTGAGAGATGGGAGGTCATAGACAGGAGGAAAGATGGATTGAGGAAGATTGTTCCAGAGTTCACCGGTTGAGTAGAGGAAAGATTGCGAATAACGATTAACCCTTGCGTTAGATAGTTGGATATAAAAGGAATGAGAAAGTGTAGGAAGTCTGGTGCTGCGTGGTCTCCTTAAAGGAGGAGGCATACAGTTAGAGAGTTCAGAAGAACAATGTCCGTTATAATAGCGATAGCAAAGAGAGAGTGAGGCAACATTGCGGCGAAGAGAGAGAGACTGAAGACAATCAGTAAGAGGTGGGAAATTGATGAGACGAAAAGCCTTTGACTCCACCTGGTCAAGTACGGCTGCGTGGGTTGAGCCACCCCACACACAAGAAGCATACTCCATACATGGGCGAACAAGACCCCTGTATAGAGAGAGCAAATGAGTGGGGGTGAAGAAACCGCGGAGGCTGTACACTGTACAGCTAGCCCTGTTCAAAAATCAACTTTTTCTTATTTTCATAGGTTTCTGTACTTTTTCCCATGCTTTTTGACCTGAAAAGGCCGAAAATCACAACCATTTTGACCTAGGTTGTTGGGAAGCATTGCCGCATGGAGCTTTAAGTTTTCTGCCTTGAAATCGGCCAAAAGCACCAGTTCCGGGGTCCCTTGAATCATGTTTTGCACTATAACTTTTTATCTAAACAAGATAGAGCAACAAAATAGGCACCAAATTAAAGTGTTTTTAATCCTCTTTCTAACTTATACAATTATGATAGTCTTGGAACAAGAAATGGCACATTGGTACATACAAAGATTTCAGAAATATCACAAAATTCGTTTTCTCACACTCAAGGCAGACAAGGCGCCTTATTCATGACACAAATTTGAGATTAACATTTTGTCACAAGTCTAATCGATCAAGAAGTGAAAGCATTACATGATGATTAATTTCATAATGACATTTACACAGTCAGTTGTTGAGAGTTTGTTTCTTGAAGCTGTCAAAGCGGCGTCTGTTGAACTCCACAGCTTGAAGGAGATAGTCCCTTTGCTTGGCATCTGTTGTTATGACATTTGCAAAGTCGCTCATCATCTTGACACCACGTTCAGCAATGTCATTCACCGCTTTCAGATTCTTAACATAGTCCAACGCTTTTCTGTAGTCCTCATTCTGTGGCCAAGACGTGACAGGTTCCAGAAGCCACTCGGATCCAATGTTCAGTGTGTCCAGCAGGAAATGTGATTCTGGGCCAATGAGATCAACCAGGGTGGTCTTAGCTGTGACTCTCTGGAATAGAGGCTTTCCTGTTCTGAAGCTGTCTGGCTTCTCAGTGGCATGTAACTGGGCAGCAATGTCGTGCTTCAATGTGTCACTCAATCTACTGCTGAACAGGGCAAATGGCACGACTTCCTGCGTCAGGTACCATTTGTGGTTTTCCATCTTATTAAGTACTGCATCAGCAAGCTCTGGGTCAGTTTTCTTGTACTTCAACATGTCCTGGATTAGACTTAGATCATTCACGGGAGCATCTGCAGCAGACATTGACATCATCCATACAGGAGTGTAGAACAGCGCAAGGAAGGTGTTGAGTCTTTCCAGCTTTGATACAGTGTCTTCGTCGTACTCAAGTTGATCTGCAAACATCAGCATTTTCATGGAGTACAGGTTTCTGGCCATCCATCTGGCCTGATGAATGGCGCCTGGTCGACTCCAGTGAATACCTCGAGGAGGCGTTCCTCCAAGAACAATGACTGTCAGTTCAGCCATTTCCCTGTAGTCGGCTCTTGGAAGCCTTTCTGCTGTTAGAATGTCTTGGAGTATTTCTTCACTGTTCTTCTTCTTTTCCTTCAGCCATTTGCTGTTGATAGCCAGCATCTTTGGGTTTTCCTTGGACAAGTCCGTCCAAACATCCTTCAGATGCTCAAACCAGGGATTATCTGGCCCCTTCACCTTCCCAAACAGCTTCTCCCAAACTGCTCCTACTAGGATTTCCAGGATGTGATGTCGACAGGCCAGATAAAACACCTTTTTGTTCAGCATTTTCTCTAGCAGTTTGGCAGCTCCTCTGTGAACTCCACTGTTACTGGATGTATGTCAAAAACAAGGGCAGTAACATTATCCGTAAGTTCCCATGTCTCCAGTAAATCCATTGAAGCCTCAGCCTGAGCTGTGCCAGAAGAATTGTCGATGACAGGTACTCCCAATAACTTTCCTTCAGTGTATGAAGGTGGACCAGACACTAGCACAGCTAAAGTCTCTGAGGTACTTCCAGGTTCACTGCCCAAGACATCTTTGAGCAACTTTCCATCCCAGTGTAAGGCAACGTACTGTGGGGGGTTTTCACAAAACTTGGACATGTGACTCTGGCTGATATTATACCTGGACAGCATTCTGTTGCGACGTGTTGTTGAGGTTGAGATGACGAAGTTATCCAGATCAGCCCCTCCAGCTTTCAAGGTGGCAGAAACCATGGCAGTAACTTGATTGTCTGATAAACCAAGACGATCAGCTGTATTGCAGATGACATCACATTCCATGACCTTCCTTGGAAACGTCAAAGTTACACTAGTCACAGTGTCTTGATGGTGAGAACATCCAGGACGAGGCTGATGGTAATCCATGTCCTCTGTGTTAGCGTCGTTGTCAGTTGAGTCACCCCAGGTAATATCATCCACATGAACAACTGCCTCTTGTTCTGCTGCAGCTGTAAAATAGTACAACATGTTAAGACAGTAATTGTTAAGTACATGCTAAATATCGCAATGGAGTAAAACTTAAAACTTTTTGTGACGTTCAAAGTAATTAGTTTTACCTTGTTCTTGTCTATGCTGCAGTCTTTCATTCCTCGCTGCTTGCTGCAGGGATCTTGTCTCAAAAATCTTGTCATGACCAGACATATGACCGTTCCTCTCAGTCTTTTGGTCTTCGTAGAACCTGATATCCTCATCTTTCTTCTCTCTGGATAACAGTCTGTTGTTCTGTATTTCCTGGATTGCATCTGGAGCTCCTATATCGAACAGGCTGTCTAATTCCAGCACAAATGCTCCTCTTTTTCCTCCAGGGTTACTTGCTCTTCCTTTGCTTTTCACCAGAGCACGATGTTTCTCATGTAGTTTCATGAAGAGCTTCATTGCGTTGTACTTGGTCATTGTCTTGATCCTAGCCATCTGCCAGAATGGGATGATAGATTCAACTGTTTCATATGCAAGGTCTTGAACCATGGGCCTCCCTGCATTTTCCGGTAAATTCTGAAGATTAAGGAAATACTGGAACGCCTGTCTGTTGGTGGGAAGCTGGGAACCACTGATAAAAGCTGAAGGGTATCCAACCAGGAAAGTTTCAGTGAGAGATCTGGTAGATGGCACAGTTGACACCTGCCTGTGGACAGTACGTGGAGGTTCTGAGATATCAACTGTGCGCCCACGGAGCTCCCTCAGCTCCTTGCTTAATGCCATTGTGAAGTTGTAACTTGTAGATGGTTTTCTAGATTCTGATTGAGTTTCTGTTGTTTCCTGAAAAATGATAGATAATTATTATTATTATTATTATTATTAATTATTATTTATTTATTATTATTATTATTATTTTATTATATTATTATTATTATTATTATTTATTAATTTTATGCTCTTTCATTTGATACCTAATTTGTTGCTCTATCTTGTTTAGATCAAAAGTTAAAGTGCAAAACATAATTCAAGGGACCCGGAATTGGCGCTTTGGCCGATTTCAAGGCAGAAAATTTAAAGCTCCATGCGGCAATGCTTCCCAACATCCTAGGTCAAAATAGTTGTGATTTTCGGCTTTTCAGGTCAAAAAGCATGGGAAAATGTACAGAAACCTATGAAAATAAGAAAAGTTGATTTTTGAACAGGCCTACTGTACAGCACACCTAACCTCTTAGAAACTGTTCTAGAAAGAGAGTATATGTGATCTTTCCAGGAAAGATCACGAGAAAAGGAAACGCCAACAATGTTAAGAAAAGAGAAAGGATTGAGTTGTGTGTTGTTGAAGGTAAGGGGATAGTTGTGTGGAAGATTTTGACGAGCAGACAGATGGAGGAACGGAATTTTTGAGACATTGAAAGCCACAAGGTTTTCTCTGCCCCAATCAGATATAGCAGAAAGATCAGAGATCAGGTGTCCCATAGCCGTCCTACGTGAATCATGAAGTGACTGCTGTGAGGGACGCTTTGGGAAGCGGGTGGAGAGGTGAAGAGTGGAATCATCGACATGGGAGTGAATAGGACTGGAAGTGCGAATTAAAAGATCATTAATAAACAAAAGGAAAAGAGGGGTGACAGGACAGATCCCTGAGGAATACCACTGTTAATAGCTTTGGGAGAAGAACAGTGGCCATCTACAACCGCAGCTATTGATCGGCCAGAAACAAAATTAGAGATGAAGGCACAGATAGAAGGATAGAAACCGAAGGAGGGCAGTTTCGAAATTAAAGATTTATGTCAGACTCTATCAAAAGCTTTTGATATGTCTAACCCAATAGCAAAAGTTTCACCGAAATCCCGAAAGGAAGATGACCAATATATATATATATATATATATATATATATATATATATATATATATATATATATATATATATGGGATATACCGACTATTCGGTGTTTGGTATTTGGTATTCAGTAAAAATGAGGATATTCGGTATTCTGACCAATACTTTATATATGTTTCTAACCCAGTACCGAATATTTGATAATCAGGGTAAATAATGTGATTTAGAAAATGGAACTTAAAATGTATTCTTTTATTTTAAAGAATAATTGTAAACAAATCCAACTTGATGTAAGTGATACTAATAAGTAATAACCTTACAAAAAAAAACAGGTAATAGATAATAATTACCACTAAAAAACCTAATAATTGAAATTTAAGGCAAGTTGATTATCCTGTAGAAAAATTAGTCGTTCAGTAGCATCAGGAGCTAAATGATTACGCGCGTTGGTATTTACATGTTTCCCAGAACTGAACTGCCGTTCCCTTCGTACGTTTGTGGGTGGCGTGGTGAGATACTGTATTTGCGAACAAGTACTAATAGTTTCGGGAATCTTTCGCTTTTATGGCTCCACCAATTAAGTATGTTCGTATAGCGATTGACTCGTGGCTCCTTTGAATATATGTATAATTTTTTGACAACTTTGCTGGCTACTTTTGATAGGTGGACGCACATCTCATTGTGAAGACGTAGGAACCTCATCGAAGTTACTCCATAAGTCATGGGTCGGGGAACTTTTTTGGGTATTACCCAAAAATCTATTTGAGTAAAATGAAATTACCCCCAGACTTCAAAGTAAACAAAAACAAGCCAATTGCTATTAAAATTGTTGCATATGGTGTCTCTCATACCGCACGCATTACCCTCAAAAGTTTTAAATGTACCCCATTTGGGGTAATTTACCCCTGCTCGCCGACCACTGCCATAAATGAACTGTCGGCTTCTTTTTTGAAGGTTCTTGATCTTCTCATGAAACAAAAGCAGTTGTTTCATCTCAATGAGTTATATTGCGTGTAGGACTAGCATTAGGTGATGCAGACATTGTGATTATCTTCATTTTTTACAAGATCAGGTAATGTAATGCAAAAAATTTAAAACGATGATCTAAAACCTGATTAATCATTCAAGCAATGTCTGTCTTCCACTGCTTCAAGTGATTCTATAAATTTTCTATTAAATCGTTTTTCATTGTATGACTACCTACATCATCAGTTATGTAACGCAAAAATACTACGAGATCCGTTACTCCGGGAGACACCATGGAAAGACAAGAACAATCAGAAGAAGTCATTCGTTAATTTTTGAAAATGGTTAAGAAGCTTTATAATACGCAAAATAAGAATCCACTGATGATTATTGAGGGTTGTTTAACGAAAACCATTTTTCATCGTCATGGTAACCTCAAAAGTTGAAGAGGAAAAACGCTTCCGGGCTTTTGTTAAACAGTTTAAATAAATCATTTAATATTTAAAGGCTTATTTCACCTCTGTTTCGACGAAGGGCATAATCAGTATTCATTTATGGGATAAACTAATTGTATATGAAAAGGATCCGATGTAATATGATGACGTTGAGAACGCTTAATCCTTTTTTTAATTACATTCTATGCATCCGGAATAATAATAATAATAATAATAATAATAATAATAATAATAATAATAATAATAATAATAATAATAATAATAATAATAATAATAATAATAATAATAATAATAATAATAATAATAATAATAATAATAATAATAATAATAATAATTGGGGCTACGTCGTGGTGAGTGTCGTAACACGCTTTCCTGAGAACAGTGAAGTTAAGCGACACTTGGTGTGGGTAGTAGTTGGATGGGAGACCGTCCTCCGTTCCCACAATACACAGTGATCCGTGGTTCGGATTAGGGATGAAATAATACCGACAATTTTTAATACCGGTATTTGAACAATTATTTTACTGATACCGGTGTTGATACCGGTTTTATGCAGAGAATAATTTAGTTAGATTTCTTTCATGAAATGTAACTACCATATGTTTGACACCTGAATGTGAAGTTGGATGAGGCGATTGAGGCGTATCATATTTATTTATTTTTAGCTAAACTCTCTCGAATGAATTCACTTGTGGCAATAGAGCGGAAGCTAAATCCATCAACACACGCAAGTTTTGCAATTTCTTCTTCAATAGATTTTTTGTTAATAAATGTATCCAAAGTTTTTTGTTTTTATGTTGTTGATTTTCACCTATCTTGATTTCAGCAACATTTATATTATGAATTGTTTTCAAATGAACAGACAATCCACTAGTTGAGCCCCCACTGCGCTTTATAACTTTTTCACACTTTGAACATTCAGCTTCGTCTTTATTTTTCTTAATAAAATAATTCCACACGATTGATGTTTTTGACATTCTTGTAATAGATTCGAAGGGGTAGGTTATTTAAAGTAAGAAATAGCTTATTCCCATATCACAAGACCGCAATGCGCACGTAACAAAATTACAAAATTTAACTCGTGAAATATGCGCATCAATCAACCACTACAAGCGTCTAGTACGAAATTCGAAATCTGAATGAATTCAATAACCAATCTAAAAAAGCAACGCGAGGTTTTGGAATCGTGTAAAAACGTTTTTGAAAGTTTCAATACGTATTTATAGATTTCAATGTTTAAGGCGAGAGTTCTGGATGATAGTTTCCCTTTTCAGAAAACGGACACATCATATAACGTCAATAACATAATATTATACAAATGATAAATTGTGACATACACTAATGACGCCCCTCAAAGATATACTGCGTGTGTAAGTTACGTATGAGATAAATCATTATTTCTACTCACATTGGCCACAAAATTCTACAAAAAACAAATCTTTGTTAACTTGACATTTGCTGATTGCTCCCACAATAAAGACAATAGGCAGTTCTTCAATACCGAAAACCCGGTATCGATAATCACGATATCGGTATCGTGTCTCTTGTCCAATACCGGTATAAATACCGGTTTTTCAATACCGGCTTCCATCACTAGTTCGGATCCTTGTCGCCTTCGTCATTTGACCTTAAATGTTGCGAAGGAGGTTAAACAATACCATCATTACATTTATATATATGTGTATATATATATACACAGTATATTAGATAAGATTCATACCAAAAAATTCATCTATTACACACGTTACATTTGAAAATTATTGACACCAATAAGGGTCCAAAAAGGGAGCAAAAATGGACTTACATATTTTAAAATCATTCCCTATTGCATAAAAAACAAATTTGAACCTTCCGCATCTAAAGTTTTGGTTCAAAAATGAACCTTTACTATAATTGAAGCTCCACATAATCAAATTATTTTTTAATTTTATAAAGTTCATAAAAATGTAGAATAATTTTAAATCTATTTTTCATTTTATTTCTTCATAAAATTATAATATTTAGTATTAACTTAACACTGAAGATGGAACACATTCAGAATCGTTTCTAATAAATTAACTTAACACTGAACATGGAACACATTCCGAAACGTTTCTAATAATTTAACTTAACACTGAAGATGGAAACGTTTCTAATAAATTACACTGAAGATGGAACACATTCCGAAAAGTTTCTACAAAATTATTAAGAATGGTACAAGCTTTGGTTCTCCTATTTATCATTAATTGAGATTCCCTAGGAACAGGACCTAAAATTAAAAAAAAAATATATATATATAGTATATATATATATACACATTTACTGCAAACACGCAGTATAATTAACGTAAAGAACGACGCTTGTATAGGAGATATTCCGCGCAAGATGAGAGAGAGAGAACGAAACAAATGAAAAAATGAGGTAACCACCCGGGAATCGAACCCGGGATCTTCCGATTGCCGGTCAGATATGATAACCACTACACCATGGGCCTCACTCATTCAAATGCCGTATTCCTCTACATACGCGCAGAAACCAATGCCCCAAGGGGCACCTCCCGCATGCCGTAACATTATATACAGTGCCCGCGAAAGTATCCGATCACTCAAGAAAAATACAATATTTTCCCTTAATATTCAAAGAACGTAATTCACTTTCTATTTGTTTCTAGCGACATCTGGTACTTTGAGGTTGCTCGCTGATATGAGAGCTATCCACGCATTCTCAAATTAGTGTTCTGGTAGCCTTCGTTGCGGGTGGCTGTGTCTCAAATTTGTCAGATTTCACTGTTTGTGTAAATTTCTTGATATTTTTTTTTTTTTTTACAGAAAGTGGTGTAAATAAAATTTATATATAATGTGTGCTAAAAAACACTTAAGAGTGATTGTCGAGGTGCTATTGTTGCTTTGCATGCATGTGGGAAATCACAGAGACAGATAGCTAAGGAATTAAACATATCCCAAAGTACCGTTAATTTATGGGTTTCACGGGCTAAGAACAATGGTGGCCTAACCACGGCAGTCCCTAAAAAACGATCTGGCAGACCGAGAAAACAAATTCGCGAACAGACAAACTTATGAAACGTTTAGTATTGAAAAACCCAACAATAACTGCGAAAGAAATAAATTTAATATGAATAATTTGTTATCTGGTGTTTCTGAACGAACTATCCAGGACGGCCCCAAAAAGAACTCGGATTACCATCTCGCCATGTGCTGCTAAGAAACCGTTCATTAATGAAAAAATGCGTAAAAAACGTGTCGCATTTTGTAAAAAATACATCATTGGACTGTTGATGACTGGAAGAAGGTTTTATTTAGCGATGAGTCGACATTTTTGACATTCAGAAGTTGTCCAAAAAAGGTTCGCCGCCTATTGGCTCAAATAGGATGGATCCTAAATACACCCTAAAGACAATGAAACACCCTCCAAGTGTGATGGTTTGGGGTTGTTTCGGTTACTATGGGCGTGGAAACTTATATTTTCTTCCGAAGAACACAACTATGAATGGTGCACGGTATTTAGCAATGCTACAGGATAAACTTCTAATGGCAATGGCAATCCAAAGGACAAAAACATACATGCATGATGGTGCACCATGTCACAGGGCCAAAATAGTGACAAAATGATTACTGACAATAATTTGATATTTTGGATTGGCCTGGTAATAGTCCAGATCTCAATCCGATAGAAAATCTGTGGCTAATAATAAAAAATAAGGTTGAATGCCACGACACTGGCTCAGTCGAAAAATTACAAGAGGCCATCAAAAGGTATGGTGCAAGGAAATATCAGTGGAAGTTTGTCAAAACTTGATTAAATCCATGCCAAACGTCTAGAACAAGTCATCCAAACCAAAGGACAGATGACAAAATACTAATATAAGGTTAGTTACATTTAAACATTGTTTTTTATGTAAAAAACAAATTTCAAGGGTGATCGGATACTTTTCGCGGGCACTGTACATTTAACTGCAAACACGCAGTATAATTAACGTAAACGACGCTTGTATAGGATATGCCGCGCAAGATGAGAGAGAGAGAACGAAACAAATGAAAAAATGAGGTAACCACCCGGGAATCGAACCCGGGATCTTCCGATTGCCGGTCAGATATGATAACCACTACACCTCATTTTTTCATTTGTTTCGTTCTCTCTCTCTCATCTTGCGCGGAATATCTCCTATACAAGCGTCGTTCTTTACGTTATATATATATATATATATATATATATATATGTGTGTGTGTGGTGTGTGTGTGTGTGTTATTTATTGCTATTAAAGTTAAATTATATAGTATTTTTATTTTTATTTTTATTTCAGACGACTGTATGACCTACTGAATTCGAGTTATGAAGTACCTTTCCGTTCGTGTTGTATCAACAACACTCGTAATTGAAATGTATGAAGCTATGAAGAAGTTGTTGAAAAAATATCTATTGCTTTTCCTACAGATTGCTCTGAATATGCAATAACGTTTAATCCATAGACTCGCACTAAAAATGAAGACGCATTTCTTGCAATTACAACACATTTTCATGACAAATCTTCGAAACTTGACTCATGCTGCATTGCGCGCATACCCTGCAACGAGGGACATACTAGCCAAAATTTTGTCAAAGAATAGAGAAAATAGTAACCAAAGCTATTAAGGAAGATACATTAACTTAATAAAGGATGAGTCAGAATGAAACGGAGAGAAGTTTGTGCAAAGGAATCTCGAGAAAAACGCGTTTGTAAAGGGGCAAGCAAACCTCGAGTATCTACACGATAAATGACTCCCCTTGATTCATCATGACACTCAGAGTTTTGTAATTTACGAATACGATAAAAAGGGAAAAGTTTGACTCAAAAATCTCCTAAATTATTGGAAATTAAAAAGAGTTCACATTGCCTATCATTTGTAGCATAGCCAAATCTCTCTTATGCATTTCAGTCACATCCGTAAAGAGGGAAATGCTTTTCTCAAATTCACGACAAATGATTATGAACAAAAGAACGAGGTTAAACTCACGTACACTCGTACAGTAGTGTCGAAAAACTCATTTTTCATAATCGCAGTTTGAGCTTAATTTCAGAATGAAATGAGTTTTATTTGTTTTTGTTTTTTTAATCGCAATAAGAACTTTATTTTTAAAAACAAAAGTCGTCACTACAAGAACTGAAGAATCCCGAGTGACTAAGAAGGAAAGGTGTCAAACATTAATACTACAAGAAATAGTTTAGAAGAATTTTTTCCATCTGAGTTGTACAGTATTTGAATTTTCTTATAAGCATATTTGATTTCATACCAAAGTTACGGTATTCTTTCTTAACATCAGACTCATCTCTTAATGAAGTAGGTATAATATGGCTTAGATAGTCAAATTCATGAACATCATCAACATTATTTAAATAAATATTTACACCGCTGTTGAAAATGTTTAAGATAGAAATACATAAATTTTGTTTCATCTTCATTGAAGAGAATCTCTTGTTTTTTTGCATTTTCACACATACTTAAGCTGGTGAGCTCGTTAACTCAATATCATCAGCGTAAACATTGTTATTAATCCTGATTTCACCTTCAGAACAATCGACGTTCAGTATTAATTAGTTAGACCTTGAACATACGCATTAAATATTAGGGGTGATAACAAACCCCTTGAAGGACTTTACATGAAAATTTAAAGGAAGAAAAAAAAATACATTTCCCCATTTGGTTGCAAATGTTTGATTTGAATAGCGTCCATTAAGATATCCATTGCATATAAAAGAACATTTGTTTTCATCAGTTTATTAAAGAGCCTTTTTGTGAGTAACCTTATTATAAGTCACTTCATATGAACAAAGGAACTATATACCACTGAATCTTTATCAGTGAATATATTTACGACTTTCAACACATAAATAATAAAATCCTTCACTGATTCCGCTTACAACCAAAATTGATTAAGGGGGGGTCACCATTTCTAACCAATGAGCTTAGATAATGAAAATTTCATGAATGGTTTAAAGAAACGAATTTATTGAATTGAATCTGATATATACGTTTTAAATTCTTATTTCTACATTTTCTGAACCTTTCTTTAAGTTAAACATTTTTACTCGGATCCAGGAAATAAATAAGAAGTTTTAATTATCTATTTAAATAGTTGAACCTTTCAAAAATTATAATTATAGGTTTAAATTACTGAAGGTTGTAAGTTACATTTTTATGTGGCAAATTCAGCATTACAGATTTTTATTTATTTCGGTACTTTTGCATTATCCTCCCAACGCTAATTTTTTTTTATAATGAAAGGAAAATAAAGTACGTTAGCAAAACACTTTTAATTTTTAATCGTACATCTTATATGAATAAATATTCTTAACCTAACCTAACCTAACCTAACCTAACCTGAAGCCGGCTAACTACGGCTAACGCCTGCGGCGGGCTGTTTTTAACCTAACCTAACCTAACCAAACCTAACCTAACCTAACCTAACCTAATCCCACTAATTTTTTTTATAATGGAAGGAAAATAAAGTACCATAACCAAAACCAAACCAACATTATATAAAAAATTAGTGTTGGGAGGATAATGCAAAAGAACCTTTATTTCTATTTAAAAGGAATAAAACATGACTGCACACCGATAAACAGAAAAATATAAGTTATAGGCCTATTTTAAGTAGTTATACGTGCACAAATTATTAGCCTAATTTAGCCTACACTCAGAAACACTCATCTGATTAGAAATCCAAGTTCCAGGATTAACTTATTTTAAGTCATAACAAAGAAAATAGACTCAAGGGATCACCTGAAGATCACGGCCCCCAGCCTTCGTTAGTTAGCCTTATAAGGTTAACTAACGAAAATATCACGACTTAACCTAACCAATCGTTAGGTCAACTGTATGCCCTTCGCGAGTGGTTAGGTGAAGTCGTGATATTTTCGTTAGTTAGCCTTATAAGGCTAACTAACGAAGGCTGGGGGCCCTGATCTTCAGGTGATCCGACTCAAGTCTAATAGGGGACGTTTGATAAATAAATATGACTTGTTGGTTGCTTGTTTAGTTTAACTTCTTTCAACCACGGTTCCTTGACAGGTATGAGAATCTATATTATGTACACACACACCACACACACACAATATATATATAGGGTGAACCAAATGTAGGTGGACAGTAAATGATAACGTTTATTTTGAGAATACATATTTAATTTTTTTGTATACTATAATACAAAATAAAATTTAAATAAATTTAGTTATAATATTTAATATAATAAAACACAAACACCATAGTTATAATGAACACCATAGTTATAATATAATATAACACAAACCGTATTCAACCTACTGTCCACCTACTTTTGGTTCACCGTGTATATATATGTATGTGTGTGTGTGTGTGTGTGTGTGTATACACGGGTCTCAGTGGCCTCAGTTAGACGAAGGATGTAAAAAAGATCAACTCACCACACACATACTTTTTGTCCACTTACAGTAGACAAGTTATGTTGAGGACAAATATAACATAAATAATATTATGTCATTACAGTTTTCAATAAATTATTTTTGTCATAGTTATTCAGTATTTGAATTTTGTTCAATTTAAACTTTTCGCACTTGTATATGAAAAGGATCCGATGTAATATGATGACGTTGAGAACGCTTAATCCTTTTTTTAATTACATTCTATGCATCCGGAATAATAATAATAATAATAATAATAATATAATAATATAATAATAATAATATAATAATAATAATAATAATAATAATAATAATAATAATAATAATAATAATAATAATAATAATATAATAATAATAATAATAATAATAATATAATATAATAATAATGGGGCTACGTCGTGGCGAGTGTCGTAATACCGCTTTCCTGAGAACAGTGAAGTTAAGCGACACTTGGTGTGGGTAGTAGTTGGATGGGAGACCGTCCTCCGTTCCCACAATACACAGTGATCCGTGGTTCGGATTAGGGATGAAATAATACCGACAATTTTTAATACCGGTATTTGAACAATTATTTTACTGATACCGGTGTTGATACCGGTTTTATGCAGAGAATAATTTAGTTAGATTTCTTTCATGAAATGTAACTACCATATGTTTGACACCTGAATGTGAAGTTGGATGAGGGTTATCATATTTATTTTTAGCTAAACTCTCTCGAATGAATTCACTTGTGGCAATAGAGCGGAAGCTAAATCCATCAACACACGCAAGTTTTGCAATTTCTTCTTCAATAGATTTTTTGTTAATAAATGTATCCAAAGTTTTTTGTTTTTATGTTGTTGATTTTCACCTAGCTTGATTTCAGCAACATTTATATTATGAATTGTTTTCAAATGAACGGATAATCCACTAGTTGAGCCCCCACTGCGCTTTATAACTTTTTCACACTTTGAACATTCAGCTTCGTCTTTATTTTTCTTAATAAAATAATTCCACACGATTGATTTTTCTGACTTTCTTGTAATAGATTCGAAGGGGTAGATTATTTAAAGTAAGAAATAGCTTATTCCCATATCACGAGACCGCAATGCGCACGTAACAAAATTACAAAATTTAACTCGTGAAATATGCGCATCAATCAACCGCTGTGATCGTCTAGTACGAAATTCGAAATCTGAATGAATTCAATAACCAATCTAAAAAAGCAACGCGTGGTTTTGGAATCGTGTAAAAACGTTTTTGAACGTTTCAATACGTATTTATACGATTTCAAATGTTTAAGGCGAGAGTTCTGGATGATAGTTTCCCTTTTCAGAAAAACGGACACATCATATAACGTCAATAACATAATATTATAACAAATGATAAATTGTGACACATACACCAATGACGCCCCTCAAAGATATACTGCGTGTGTAAGTTACGTATGGAGATAAATCATTATTTCTACTCACATTGGCCACAAAATCTTACAAAAAACAATTCTTTGTTAACTTGACATTTGCTGATTGTTCCCACAATAAAGACAATAGGCAGTTCTTCAATACCGAAAACCCGGTATCGATAATCACGATATCGGTATCGTGTCTCTTGTCCAATACCGGTATAAATACCGGTTTTTCAATACCGGCTTCCATCACTAGTTCGGATCCCTTGTCGCCTTCGTCATTTGACCTTAAATGTTGCGAAGGAGGTTAAACAATACCATCATTACATTTATATATGTGTGTATATATATATACACAGTATATTAGATAAGATTCATACCAAAAAATTCATCTATTACACACGTTACATTTGAAAATTATTGACACCAATAAGGGTCCAAAAAGGGAGCAAAAATGGACTTACATATTTTAAAATCATTCCCTATTGCATAAAAAACAAAATTTGAACCCCTTCCGCATCTAAAGTTTTGGTTCAAAAATGAACCTTTACTTATAATTGAAGCTCCACATAATCAAATAATTTTTTAATTTTATAAAGTTCATAAAAATGTAGAATAATTTTAAATCTATTTTTTCATTTTATTTCTTCATGAAATTATAATATTTAGTATTAACTTAACACTGAAGATGGAACACATTCAGAATCGTTTCTAATAAATTAACTTAACACTGAACATGGAACACATTCCGAAACGTTTCTAATAATTTAACTTAACACTGAAGATGGAAACGTTTCTAATAAATTAACACTTGAAGATGGAACACATTCCGAAAAGTTTCTACAAAATTATTAAAGAATGGTACAAGCTTTGGTTCTCCTATTTACCATTAAATTGAGATTCCCTAGGAACAGGACCTAAATAATATATATATATATATATATATATATATATATATATATATACACATTTAACTGCAAACACGCAGTATAATTAACGTAAAGAACGACGCTTGTATAGGAGATATTCCGCGCAAGATGAGAGAGAGAGAACGAAACAAATGAAAAAATGAGGTAACCACCCGGGATCTAGGGATTATATTATCTGAAGATGCAACATTCAACAGGCACATTGACAAAGTAACCTCATCATGCAAACAACTAATAGGATATATACTGAGGACATTCAGAACTAGGGACAGTATGACCATGCTTACCCTGTGGAAATCACTTGTCCTTCACGCATTGACTACTGCTCTCAATTATGGTTTCCCCACAAACAGAATGAATTGCAAAAAATTGAGGGCCTACAAAGAACCTTTACCTCGTATATTAAACAACCTGATGGGCAACAGGTGAGTAAAGACAAATTAAACTACTGGGATAGCTTAGAGGCCTCAACCTTTATTCCATAGAGAGAAGGTTTGAGAGATACATCCTAATCTACACCTGGAAAATTCTAGAAGGGCTTTTAGTTGCCCCCAGTACTGAACCAATTGTGCCCACCTTAACAAGAACTGGCAGAATGTGTAAAAAATATCACCTCCCACCAAACAGTCTGAGAAGGATTCAAACCCTTCAATATAATAGTATCTCTAGGCAGGGTTCTCGCCTGTTTAACTCCTTGCCTCAGTACCTTAGAGATATAAGTGCAGTCCCAGTAGATACTTTTAAAAAACACTTGGACATATTTTTAGCCAACATACCCGACCAACCCACAGTGTCAGGGTATTCCTCTGCCAGACCAGCCCCCACAAATTCAATAGGGGACCAAATCGTATGGCAGGAGCAAGAGAAAAGAAGGGTGGCGACCCCGTCGTGGCCCCGCCTCAGGAGGCGCTGAGTGGACTTCGTGGGAGCAGCGCACCCTTGAGGCAGAAGCGCTTTAAGGTAAATTTAAGGTAAGGTAAGGAATCGAACCCGGGATCTTCCGATTGCCGGTCAGATATGATAACCACTACACCTCATTTTTTCATTTGTTTCGTTCTCTCTCTCTCATCTTGCGCGGAATATCTCCTATACAAGCGTCGTTCTTTACGTTATATATATATATATATATATATATATATATATATATATATATGTGTGTGTGTGTGTGTGTGTGTGTGTGTGTGTGTTATTTATTGCTATTAAAGTTAAATTATATAGTATTTTTATTTTTATTTTTATTTCAGACGACTGTATGACCTACTGAATTCGAGTTATGAAGTACCTTTCCGTTCGTGTTGTATCAACAACACTCGTAATTGAAATGTATGAAGCTATGAAGAAGAAAGTTGTTGAAAAAATATCTATTGCTTTTCCTACAGATTGCTCTGAATATGCAATAACGTTTAATTCATAGACTCGCACTAAAAATGAAGACGCATTTCTTGCAATTACAACACATTTTCATGACAAATCTTCGAAACTTGACTCATGCTGCATTGCGCGCATACCCTGCAACGAGGGACATACTAGCCAAAATTTTGTCAAAGAATAGAGAAAATAGTAACCAAAGCTATTAAGGAAGAATACATTAACTTAATAAAGGATGAGTCAGAATGAAACGGAGAGAAGTTTGTGCAAAGGAATCGCGAGAAAAACGCGTTTGTAAAGGGGCAAGCAAAACCTCGAGTATCTACACGATAAATGACTCCCCTTGATTCATCATGACACTCAGAGTTTGTAATTTACGAATACGATAAAAAGGGAAAAGTTTGACTCAAAAATCTCCTAAATTATTGGAAATTAAAAAGAGTTCACTTTGCCTATCATTTGTAGCATAGCCAAATCTCTCTTATGCATTTCAGTCACATCCGTAAAGAGGGAAATGCTTTTCTCAAATTCACGACAAATGATTATGAACAAAAGAACGAGGTTAAACTCACGTACAGTAGTGTCGAAAAACTCATTTTTCATAATCGCAGTTTGAGCTTAATTTCAGAATGAGATGAGTTTTATTTGTTTTTGTTTTTTTAATCGCAATAAGGACTTTATTTTTAAAAAACAAAAGTCGTCACTACAAGAACTGAAGAATCCCGAGTGACTAAGAAGAAAAGGTGTCACACATTAATACTACAAGAAATAGTTTAGAAGAATTTTTTTCCATCTGAATTGTACAGTATTTGAATTTTCTTATAAGCATATTTGATTTCACACCAAAGTTACGATATTCTTTCTTAACATCAGACTAATCTCTTAATGAAGTAGGTATAATATGACTTAGATAGTTAAATTCATGAACATCATCAACATTATTTTAAATAAATATTTACACCGCTGTTGAAAATGTTTAAGATAGAAATACATAAATTTTGTTTCATCTTCATTGAAGACAATCTCTTGTTTTTTTGCATCATTTTCACACATACTTAAGCTGGTGAGCTCGTTAACTCAATATCATCAGCGTAAACATTGTTATTAATCCTGATTTCACCTTCAGAACAATCGACGTTCAGTATTAATTAGTTAGACCTTGAACATACGCATTAAATAGTAGGGGTGATAACAAACACCCTTGAAGGACTTTACATGAAAATTTAAAGGAAGAAAAAAAATACATTTCCCCATTTGGTTGCAAATGTTTGATTTGAATAGCGTCCATTAAGATATCCATTGCATATAAAAGAACATTTGTTTTCATCAGTTTATTGAAGAGCCTTTTTGTGAGTAACCCTATTATAAGTCATCTTTATATGAACAAAGGAACTATATACCACTGAATCTTTATCAGTGAATATATTTACGACTTTCAACATATAAATAATAAAATCCTTGAATGATTCCGCTTACAACCAAAATTGATTCCGCTTACAACCAAAATTGATTAAGGGGGGGGGGGGGGTCACCATTTCCAACCAATGAGCTTAGATAATGAAAATTTCATGAATGGTTTAAAGAAACGAATTTATTGAATTGAATCTGATATATACGTTTTAAATTCTTATTTCTACATTTTCTAAACCTTTCTTTAAGTTAAACATTTTTACTCGCATCCAGGAAATAAATAAGAAGTTTTAATTACCTATTTAAGTAGTTGAACCTTTCAAAAATTATAATTACAGGTTTAAATTACTGAAGGTTGTAAGTTACATTTTTATGTGGCAAATTCAGCATTACAGATTTTTATTTATTTCGGTACTTTTGCATTATCCTCCCAACGCTAATTTTTTTTTATAATGAAAGGAAAATAAAGTACGTTAGCAAAACACTTTTAATTTTTAATCGTACATCTTATATGAATAAATATTCTTAACCTAACCTAACCTAACCTAACCTAACCTGAAGCCGGCTAACTAGCTAACGTCTGCGGCGGGCTGTTTTAACCTAACCTAACCAAACCTAACCTAACCTAACCTAATCCCAACACTAATTTTTTTTATAATGGAAGGAAAGTAAAGTACCATAACCAAAACCAAACCAACATTATATAAAAAAATTAGTGTTGGAAGGATATAATGCAAAAGAACCTTTATTTCTATTTAAAAGGAAAAAACATGACTGCACACCGATAAACAGAAAAATATAAGTTATAGGCCTATTTTAAGTAGTTATGCATGCACAAATTATTAGCCTAATTTAGCCTACACTCAGAAACACTAATCTGATTAGAAATCCAAGTTCCAGGATTAACTTGAGTCTTGGGCTATAAAGAAAGATCATGAGAAAAGACTAGATGTAACGGAGATGAGAATGCTGAGATGGATGTGCGGAGTGACAAGGTTGGATAGAGTAAGGAATGAAAGGATAAGGGGCACAACAAAGGTTGGAGAAATCTCGAGGAAGATACAAGAAAGTAGACTGAAATGGTATGGACATGTGATGAGAGGGGACGAAGATTATGTGGGTAAGAGAACGATGAATATGGAGGTGTATGGCAGGAGAAAGAGAGGCAGACCGAAGCGAAGGTGGATGGAGAAGGTGAGGGACGATTTGAGGGAGAAGGGTTTGTCGGAGGAAGAAGCCCAGGACCGGGCTGTGTGGAGGAGGCTGGTCAGAAACGCCGACCCCGCATAGAGGCGGGAACGGGCGAAGAGAAAGAAGAAGAAGAAGTGAGAGAATCCAGTGTGCAACATTTGGCAAAATAAGGCGTGCTATTTTCGCTTTCCCTTTGAAAAATTTGCTCTTCAGTGCATCATTTTTGTTCTAAGTAAGCTGAAGAAAATAACTAAGTTCATTTCAGTCCGGAAGAAACTAAGAAACTCTTTTTTAAACTCTATACTATAATTTAACAAATGTGTGTCTCTTTGTGTCTGTCTGTTCGTCTGTACATAGAAATTTTTTTTTACATTTCTGAACCGATTTCGACCAAACTTTGTATGGTGGATAGGGGTGTTGAGTAATGAACGAAAAATATATGTGTGACCAGCCGCCCCGCCCCAACACCAATTACTGGGTCCGAAGGCCTCACACCGCGATAAAACTATAGAAAAGAACGCAGCCATGAAATTTTGAGCTTCACATTGCCGCCCGTAATAATAATAATAAAGAAAATCAAGTTGATGAATATATTTAGAAAAGAACGTAGCCATCAAAAATTTTAGCTCCGCATCGGAAGCCATGATAAGTAAAAAAAAATGTGAAAAGTTGTATTTAAAATTTAACTGCTTCGTGAGCTTCAAGTAAAATCTGTGAAGCGGCATTTAAATTTAAGTGATTCGTGAGCTAATTGTAAATGTTAAACTCTAACTTGCTCAGAGAATACCCGCCAGTAGGACGGGTATTTTGCTAGTCTATACTATAATTTAGCAAATGTGTGTCTCTCTGTGTTCTGTCTGTCTGTCTGTCTGTCTGTCCGCAGAAAAACCTTTACGTTTTTGAACCGATTCCGACCAAACTTCGTATGGTGGATGGGGGTGATGAGTGATGAACGAAAATATATGTGTGACCAGCACCCCCTACACCAATTACTGGGCCCGAAAGCCCCAGCACCGCGATAAAACTATAGAAAAGAACGCAGCCATGAAAATCTTGAGCTTCACATTGTGTCAACATTTGTGAAGCTTAAGATTTTCATGAGTATAGTTTTTTGACCAATAATTAAACCCCCAGTAATTGGGGCAGCAGGCCCCCCAATTACTGGGGGATACGACAAAAAATAAAAAACGATTTGAATAATTAAAATTTAATTCAGTCAGCCCACCCCAAGCAAGTGCTTGGCATAACAGCTAGTAACATACAAAAGTTAAAAAAAAATACGCTGAAGAAGCACTATGGTATGATACCAAAGAAAAATCAAAATATTTCACTGAAAACTTTTTGTTCAAAATTTCTAGGTTCGTTCTTGTAATCAGTTAGGTTGTATCTGTCCAGTTATTGTATTATCTTATTTTGTGTCTCAAATTTCGAGTCGTCCGTCATTATGACTAAAACCTTTTGCTTTTTAATTATTTTAAACTTCTATCTATATGTGTGGCACAGTAATTCCTAAATGTAGGCAGCATTATCCATAAATTTTAGCTTATAACTTTTTCCGTACCTTAATCTATATTATAATAAGAGAGCTGTCCGTCTGTCCGTCCGTCCGTCTGTCTGTCCGTCCGTCCGTCCGTCACACTTTCAGAAATTGTGAGAAAAAATTGTGAGAAAAAAATTCAGAAATTGTATTACGGGCGGCGATGTGAAGCTCAAGATTTTCATGACTGTGTTCTTTCTGTAGTTTAGCAATGGGGGAAGGGTGGGGGTGGGGGTAATGGGGGGGGGTGGGGTAATGGGGAGGGGTGGGGGTAATGGGGGAGGGGGTTAGCCCCAAGTTGCATGAATAGGGGTAAGGAGGTTTTGGGAGATACCAGATTCAGAAATGTTGACACAATGTGAAGCTCAAAATTTTCACGGCTTGGTTCTTTTTTTGTAGTTTAGCCTGTCTAACCGTCAGCGAAGCGGCGGGAACTGTACTAGTATTTGATAATTTTGGGTGTTTTAATTTCAGTGTTGTCTTTTGACCGTCTGTATATTCAGTTTGTGTTCACGTGTGAAGGTTCTCTATTCTATATCAACACTATTATTTTATTTGTCTGCTGATTTTTGTATCGTCAGTAAGTGATGTTATTTGTGCTATTGTTGATTACTTCATTTCTACCGGTGAGCATGATTATGAAAAATAGTGGAGCAAGTATCCTACTGTTTGTTGAGGTACTGAGATAGGAACTTCTTAGTTTGATTACGATATTCCTTGGATTGTGATAACTTGCTGACGCACTCTACGGGATTAAGTTTTATACCAGTTTATCTATTTTGCCTGGTGTTCCCATATCTTTCATTTTATGTACTACTATTCAATGATGACTCCATAATCACATTTGTCGAATGTTTTGTCAAAGTCTGTGTATATTACGTTAAAATTGGCTTTGGTTTCGAGTGCATTATTGATAGTGTTTGTGTTTCATTAGTTCTTTTACTTCTCTCTCTCTCTCTCTCTCTCTCTCTCTCTCTCTCTCTATATATATATATATATATATATATATATATTATATATATATATATATATATATATATACAGGGTGTCCATAAAGCCAGGCATCACAGGAAAATACATTTATTTGTTTATTTATTTATTTTGTTTTATTTATTTTTTCAAAATGATTCTCACCAATCTCGAAACATGTTTGTAAACAAAAAAAACACGTTTCTTTCAATGTTCCTCAATATATTTGGCCTAATGAAGACATAAATAAATAAACATTACTTATGTTCCTACGTTGCTTGACATTAGGACACTTTGTGTATATATAATGGTTTAGTTATCGACTTGTATTTAATTTTTATGAATGCACTATTTACACTTTTCACAGTTCCCCTGACAATCTTTAAGATGTGGTTCAGTAAAGCATGTGAAATCAGCCATTATTTTTTCCATAATTCCTTCCAGGTATAAAACCTTATTTTATGTAATTTACATTTAAAACTTGAACATTTGCGGAAAAAAGTTCGCCTACAATTCTGAAATTTATAAAAAGCGTAAAAAGTTATTTTATTATTATCAACAAAAATAATAAAATACCCAAAGGAAAATAGAGTATTACGAATTAGTAATTTCTAGTTATTTTTAATAATTTTATGTTTCTTTTGGCGAACATTTTTCCCGAAACTGTACAATTGCCGCAGCCATTATCGTTTCTTCTTCTTCTTTTTTTATTTTGAGTTTCAGACTGAAAAGTATTTCAGTAAAATAACTGAAAATTAACTTTTATTTTAATTAAACCGAATTTTGGTTGTGAGTATGTTGACATCTCGTCAGGATTGAATTTCTCCTCTTTGCATTTATTTCTTTATTATTAATTTTTTTGTTAACTATTTTCGCGTTTATTAAATTCTCTTATGTTTCCTTGTTCATTTTCTTTACTTGTTGTTGTTTGTTTCCCTCTTTATTGCGTCTTTCTCTACTATTCTTCTCTTCCTTTTCTTATTTTGGCGTGACGCCCATTTCTCCTTTATCCTCCTTTGAATTTTCTTTGTTGATTAAATACGAGAAATGAATTCGCCTTTGACCTACTATCTCTTTAACTCTTGAAAGGAGACAAATATTGTTACCATCCTCGCATATATATATATATATATATATATATATATATATATATATATATATATATGAGCGCATGCATGTTGTGTGTGTGTGTGTGTTTGTGAGTGGTGTGTGTATGTGTGTGTGTGTGTGTGTGTGTGTGTGTGTCATTGCATGATCTAAAAAGTACTTATGTTTAACGTTCAACAAAATTTCCCTTTGAAATTTCTTAAGATTTAAATGGTCCAAGATACCCCATACCCGATTTTACCCTTTAAAAAGTGACATTGTTATATTTAATGGGTTCTGACTTTGGTATTTTTTAGCCTTGTTCGATCGTTCGACTGTTTGATATCTTGGCTGTTCATCCGTTTGGCTGTTCAAATGAACCGCTGTCTGTTGTTTGGTTGTTTGGTTGTTCTACTTTTCGACTTTTCAGGTTTCGGCTGTTCGGCTGTTTATCGGTTTGGCTGTTTAGATTTTCGGATGTTTGGTCATTCACTCTGTGAAAATTTTTTATTCCATTCCGAAAATAAAGCAATTATCTATTGTGATGATTACTTCAAAAGCCGCTGTTCAGAAGCTTTTGTTACGAGAAGGTGGAGTACGTTCGCGCTTTTGTTCAGAAACGATAACATTGAAACAAGAACGTTCAACTCTAAATTTGGAAAACGGTCACTATCCATAAATATGACGGAAATATAAACGCGTAAATAAAAATATGTTAATAATAACATTAAACCGTGGTGGAAAATAGTTGCGCTAAATATAACAATGAACGTGAAATTTAAAGTATCTGTCTATCGATCTATTTATTTATCTCTCTCTCTATTATATATAAACACTAAATTCTTTCTTCTTCCTTTTATTTAATTTAGTTAACATATATACATATATATATATATATATATATATATATATATATATATATATATATATATATATATATATATATATATATATATATATATATATACGATGAAAAAAAACACGAAGGAAAGGAAACACAGATTGGTGATCAAGCGCTTTCGTCTAATGACATCCTCAGGAACACTATTTATATGGAGTTTTTCAAAATTACTTACATTCCGAGAATCCTGGGGGTTGGCATCCCATGGTTGCGGTACGTTGACTAAATTTTGTGTATGTGGACCATGAATCGTGACCTGGATGACTTCCTCCTTCGGTTAAATGATCAAGTCCTCTCCATTAAGTTTACTTTAGAAGTGGAACAAAACAACTCAATCCAGTTTTCGGATGTGCGTGTACATAGGGAAAGTCCAGGTTTTATGTTTAGTATCTATCTATCAGAAAAAAACAAAAAATTTGTCCTACGTACACTTTTACTCTGGACATGACACCCCCATTAAGAAGGTCATATTTTCTTCAATGTTTCTCCGCGCTTTTACGATCGCCAGTCCGGAATGCATGGATGCCGAATTGGAAAAAATCAATTGTATTTGAAGTGATCTGTGCTACCCTCCTGCGTTTATGGAATCTTGTCTTAACAAGGCAAAACGAACCTCCTATCGTGTGAATAATAACACTCGCACTTTGTCAAAGAATATTTTAGTACTTCCATTTTTTCCGGGCTTTTTAGGCATTGCTAATGTACTTAAACTTTTGAATATTAATGTAGTATTTTCATATAACAATATTGTGAAAAATATCATAGTTAAAAATAGCCCAACCAATAACTCAGGCATTATTTATAAAATTGGTTGTAAACAATGTGATTCCTTTTACATTGGTCAGACGGGAAAGGATTTGCACACGCGTGTAAAACAGCATCAATATTCTGTTAGAACGGGACAGTCGTCCAGTGCCCTTTTTTGTCCATTTGTCAGAGTTATCCCACTGTATTGATTGGAATAATGCTTCAGTTTTGTTTCACTCTAGCAACATTGTTAATAGAAACATTCTTAAGTCTGCTATTATCCAACTTACAAATAACTTTAACATGAGCCAAGGTCTTTTCCACTTGATCTTGTTCATATATATATATATATATATATATATATATATATATATATATATATATATATATATATATATATGTATATATATATATATATGAGATGAATTTCACAATTAAACACGTGAAATGAATGAATGATGCAAACCCACAAGGAAAAAGAAAAACGATTCCAAGGACTTTCGTGTATTCAGAGCTATACCTCGTCAGGGAATGAAGAAAGAAGGCAAGATGCCCATAAATAATTCAGGACTGACAACTCTCAAATTTGAAGTCTATCGCAAGCCTACTAATAATAACTCTTTTGTGCATTTTTATTCTCACCATCATCCCTCGATTAAATCCTGTATTTTCTGCTATGTTTCTTAGGGCATTGAAAGTTGCCAGTCCTGAATTTTTAGATTCCGAGTTATTCAATATCATGAATATTGGTACTAATTTACGTTATCCTATTTCATTTTTAGATAACTGTCTTAGGAAAGTAAAAAATAGGTATTATAATAATGTAACTGTAAAGGAATTTGAGCGTAAAAATATCCTTAGCCTACCTTACAATGTTAATTTTCAATATCTTCCGACTTTACTTAAAGCAATTTGTATCAGTGTAGTCTTTAAGTATAATAATACTTTTAAATCACGCCTAATAAAGAATAGCCCGGATAATGTGGTTGGTTGTGTGTATTCGATCGGATGTACACAATGTAACTCAGTATATATAGGCCAAACGGGAAAACGTTAGATATTACGGTAAAACAGCATAAATATGCGTGTAGAACAGTTAATAATTCCAATGCTTTGTTTAACCATATGTATAGATGTAATCATAGCAGCAAGTGTGATATTTCTAAAGCGCTTGTTGAAAACAGAGATATAATTGAAAGAAATATTCTAGAATGTGCATTTATCCATTTTAAAAACAATTTCAATAAACAGTGCGGGAATGTATAAAATTGACAATATCTTGTTAAAATTCCTTTTGCCTCTCATTAACTCTTGTTAAGTATGTGCTAATTGTTTTGGTTTCCGCTACGTTGTATATATTTATGGGCATCTTGTCTTCTCTCTTCATTCCCTCACGAGGTGTAGCTCTGACTACACGAAAGGCCTTGGAATCGTTTTTCTTTTTCCTTGTAGGTTTGCATCATATATATACAGGGTGTCCTGGCTTAAATGGCAATAAAATAAATTTATAATGTTTTATTTTACTGCCATTTAAGCCAGGACATCATATATATATATATATATATATATATATATATATATATATATATATATATATATATATATATATATATATATTGACGATTGGTTAGGTTAAGTCGTAATATTTTTGTTAGTTTTAACATTTTATTTGATGGATTTATTTAAAAAAATGTTTCCTAAAGATCCTAATGTTGTTTACGTTCTCCAACTTTGACCTAGTGCAGTTTGTGTCCCCTTTACGTCAGGGGGACGTAAACTACACTTGCTCCCAAAACTCTCAAAAACTGAATAATACCATTGTTTACATTAATCAGCTTAATAATATTCATTTTTAAAAGCTATATTTATCCTACATAATTAATAATGATGTTAATTAACAAATTTCATAAATGCGAATTACGTTCTTTGTCCAAAACGGAGTTTAATTGAAATAATTATTTTACAATTATTAAAATTTTGTGGAAAAGATTTATTTACATTTTTGAAAGAAAAGAAGGAAGTTGTTCATCCTTTTCATTCAAACGAATTCTATCTCCTTCTTCTGAAAATATGATCATGAAGAGGAAAAGTTTTAATCAAAGACAAGAATAAGAATTTAGCCAACTCACCAAACCGTCAAACCACCGAATAACCAAACAGTAGAAGAAGAGCCGAACGGAGAAGATACGAACACCCGAACCAACAACGAGTAGTCAAATAAAATAAAAAATAATTAAATATTGGAGGGGGAAGTAAGTTAAAGAAAATATAGAATTAAACAATTAACTTCCCGTTCTTTCTTTGTAATAAGATGTAGTAACATATATACATAAGTCTTATTTAAATGAAATCATTATAAATATTCTCATAAGGAAATTTCTAAAGTACAACTTTTTCATATTTGTATTGTGAGTTGTGAATGAGTTATATTTAATATCATGACTGAACAACACACACGAAATTTCACATCAACCACCGACCACACTAAAGAACTAGTTACAACGCTATACTGTATTTTAATTCCAAAGCCTGGTGAATCTAGCAATACGCGGTAAATAAAAAAGTTGCCAGTTTCTAGTTGCCACGCAGTAATTCCTTTATACTTTTCAAATTAAAGATGGGTTGTGAACCTGTTCGCCGAAACAACCTGTTCTGAAATATCATATTTATGATGATGTAGGTCCTCTATATTTCAAAAGTATAGAGAAGTATAGAAATATTTCTATATCTTTATGTATTCCTGTAATTATGTTTTCTATGCATATACCACTTTCAGTATTTATTTCTATACAAATACGAAAGGTTGACAAAGTAAACACCACGATATTTGTCTTCAAGAACAACTGGCAAAGCTCATCAATGGAATGCCAGAATGTATTTCAGCTTTACAAAATGCAAAGAACAAAGCAACACCATCCTAAATAAATTGATCCAATAAATCTGTTATTATTTATTGACATTTATTATTAAATAAAAAACTTGAGCAAAAACCTACAGGTGTCTATTTACTTTTGTCAACCCTCTGTGCTTATACCTGTGTGAAAGTTTCTTGTAATAAAAATATGTTATCATAGAAAAGGTTATTTTTATTGAAAAACAATTTTTTTCTTATTTTTCAATACTCATATATATATATATATATATATATATATATATATATATAAGTATAGAGACAGGGCCACTACCTTCATCTTCGTGTGAACAGAGACCAACGCAAGGAACTGCAACTATGTTAACGATATATATATATATGGTTATCACATCTGACCGGCAATCGGAAGATCCCGGGTTCGATTCCCGGGTGGTTACCTCATTTTTTCATTTGTTTCGTTCTTTCTCTCTCGTCTTGCGCGGAAATATTCTCCTATACAAGCGTCGTTCTTTACGTTAATTATACTGCGTGTTTGCAGTTAGAATGTATATATATATTATATATATAGAATATATATATATCTTTGTTACCTTGGTTTTGTTTCCACCCGAATTGTTCATTCTGACGAAGGTCAACTTATTACTCCATCTTGGAGCTACAGCTTAATGTGAAATTCGAATCACGGACCCACTACGGGTGGCCAGAAATTGCAAATCTTTACCCGGACTCCATTTTCACCACCTCCAAATCAGCAGCCCAGCCTTTCAAAACTAGGGCACCCATGATACCCATTTATATACCAACCCATTTTAATGGGACGATAAAAAGCTGGGTAGGTTGTGGGCTGACTGCTTTCGTCTTTTGTTGGGGGAAAATAAATATATGATATATATATATATATATATATATATATATATATATATATATATATATATATATATATATATATATATATATATTACAACTTTTACCCGCAAAATATGATTGAAAATACAAAAGTTATGTGTGCCATTATTGAGGTAAAAGAAAAACCAGTCGGATTGCGCATGCAGTGTTTAATTTTAATAAGAGTAATAAGATTATTCAAATTTAAATAAGATTAACAATTTAATTTGGGTGCAAAGTTTTATTTTATTCAAGTATCAGAAAGATACATTAAAGAATACATTATATGAAATCCATATTGTGGTGCAGCGAAAATGTAATTGTGTGTAAGCAATAAAATATAATGAAGATCCATTTTCAGTTTCCATATCCATTTCATGATCAATATCCATTTATTTGTCCAAGGGGTCAAGGGTTCAAATGTTCAAGGGTTCTCAAGAGTCTTCGCTAAAGTTTATTTTTCTGGCAGGACGTGCGGATCAATTTATCTTTATCGAGTTTGGGAAGAGGGATGTTCTCAATGAATTTTTTGATCTCTATCTTCGTTTGTTCACTTGGATTTTTATCTTGGGTGAGGACCCACAAGTACTCCTCTGTTGGTAGAGAACATCCTTAAATATTAAAAGGAAAAAGAACTGATACCTACACTGATTACTTCCACTTTGCGCCATTCCCATTCCAAAGAATTCCAGTTTTAAGAAAAGTTTGTCGATTTTATAAAGTGTAAATAGAGGGTGTTTTTGCAACTGCAGGATATGAGAACTAACTCCTTTGAAATTCCCATTTTCCGATTTGTTGTGTTGGCGACAACTGAAGTGAAAATAATCACGATTGGGAAGAGGTCCTTACACTTACCTCATTTTGTCCATAAACACACAAATATACATACGAATGTACACAGATAAATAAAGAGAAAATTACCTTTTTTTCCAGATACATCATTGTCGACGCAATTGTACAGAACCAAGAAATTGTGTGTAGTATCGTGTTTCAAGATTTGGAATCCTCCTTTCAATCCAGTTCCGAATTTTGGTGCTGAAAGAAGACGAATATTTGTATTGGACTCGCAAAGAAAGTTTTCATTCCATATGGCTTTCTATTTTCTCTCTATTTTCTCTCTATTCGCTCTCTATTCTATCTCTATTCTATCTCTATTTTATCTCTATTCTATCATTATTTCTTTATCTATCTACAGTGTGTACATTTATTCAGCACCAGAATTGAAACTTATGATAGATAGATACATTATTTTACGAAATTTTTAATATGGATTGTAACTTACTTAAAGCATTGAATATGGTTGGACCTCCGGAGAGTTTGGCCGAAGTGGAAATAAGATCACCACTTCA